>JAHZMY010000891.1:0-11426 GCA_027743915.1 Seira sanloemensis
TTCAGGAACAGCTCAAGTGGATCTATAGAGGCTCTTCGTATTCTCCCGAACAAGTGTCTTCGTTGTGCTAGAACCCCCGTAGGAAATAAGGTAAGCGTTGATTGTCGCTTCTTTTTCTGATTTTTTTACTTATACCAAATGTCCTCATTGATTATGCAAGTTTTTTTTTACCCTGCGATGGGACATGGAAATCATAATAGTTGATTGTTCACACGTGATCCATTTTTTTCATTTTCCTCTCTGAATCCAACTTTTGTGTTCTGTCCACCGACACACCTTTTGTTTTGGAGTGAAGTTTATAGGTGTACCTACTTTTTGTCTCTATTCCATTTCAATTCAATGGTAATGATTTCAATGCATTGCATGACTGTCAACTCATCACTTCAATGACAGCATCATCTCCCCACTCGACATCCTCTCATTTGTATCGATTTGAATTGCAAAAATAAACTTGTAACCCATTTAGACACACGTTCCTTTCCTCAGGGGAGAGTCGTTTCATATCCGCTTGAAAGAAGTGCTCCTTTTTGAAGACAGATTTTTCGCTCGTGGTGAGCAGAAACCATCTCAAATTATAGGACATATTGCACACATATGTATATTGCATTCGATGCAGAAAAGCTAAATTGATGTCGACTGTAAAATAAATATTCTCATATTATTGTGCTTGTCGTGATTTCAACAAATTTCTAAATTATCCATGTAGCAAAAAAAACTGTATAGAAGGTATGTGCAAAGTGTTTCCTTATAAATCGCGTCCATTTCTGGTCATTGTTAAATCATGGAAGCGTGTCGGAAGAAAGGATACGCTTGAGCATGTAGATTGTATTACCTCACAACAGAAAGGAAAGATTTGAGCGCGCATCCATGCCACATTTTATTTAGTATTTGAACTCGTAGATGAACGTGCAAATCACCCCCAAATGCAAATCTTTCACAGATCGTCACTTTTCTACTCGACACCCTGTAAGAACGTACTATGCATGTACATATGTCCCAGACGAAATCCCATTTATCCCGAGTCGTGAACCCCAGAAAATCGACTCTTGGAGAAAGAAAAAGTCATTTGAAAAGTCATGATTGTGGAGGTGGAGGCACTTTACATTTCTTTCGAGTGCGCCTAGTCCAAATCTCCAATGAATAATATTATTACTACTACCGAGATACGAGGGAGAGTTTGGATGCAACAAGAGCTGAAAATTTGGTTACACCCTTCATATTTAAAAAAAAACAAGAACGCGTCTTGCGATCAAATCAGTTCAACTCATATACATACCTCATTAGGCATTAATCAAGTTGCATGGCATGCATATTGCTCTTCTGCTCTCTTTTTCAACCCTGACTGAAAGTGTCAAGTTAGATAAATTAAGATTTCAACAGAGTCGTCTTCACAACAAAAAGCAACGAGATTAGCTTTGAAATTGGACAAAAAATATGGCATTGTGCCTGCCACACTGGAGTTTAAAAGCCCACACGATGCCAAAACTTCGCGATGAGAGTCGAGATTATAATCACCTGCAAAATGTGAAAAAAAAATCTGCGTGCTCATCTTCAGCTAAAACCCCATCTTTAGAGGTGTTTTGATTGATTTGAATCCCTGGAATAGACGCCCATGCGGAGATAGAAGGGAGAAGAGTCGAGGGGGTGGCTCATCATGATGATAGTAGTGGTCACTCTGACTCTGACTTTTGTAGGTTTCCAAATCAGTGGGTTATTCAAGTAGGTATCAACGTCTCGACTGCATATTTATAGCACAACGACGAGTAGTTTTCAAAACAAATGCAAGTTCTCTGGCAATTTTTCAAACTATTAGTCTCTTATGATTAGCCAGACTCAGAATGATTCATCATTTTCCCCCTCTGGGCCTCGACTTTTTTTAGATGTAGGTGGATTTATAAAACTTTCGCTTTACTTTATAATGATTACTCGGCTCAAACAATGAGAAACGAGCTGCGTTTTTGTACTACGCAAATGTTTAAATTGTGCTAAAAAGTTTAAATGACACATGCAAAACTTGCACACAAATCTATGTTGTAAGTGCTGGAGGGGGTTGCAGTTGCAAGGCTCAATTTACTGACAGTGAAGGCAATGTCGAAATCTCGTCTAGTTAGCAATGACTTGCTTTGATTTATCTCTGGAGATATTAATTAGATTGATGTTGGAGACATACGGTAATTAATATTTAAAGGGGTGTAATTATAACGAGCGATTAATGTCACATTGATTACAACTTGAGAAGAGAAATAATTTTAGCAAGGAATTGATCAACGTCTTTAATTACCAATGGAAGCTCGACGATAGCATTCATGCATTAGCTAACTTATCTTAATTTTTACATTGACAGTTTCTCCTTACCATAAATTCTGTCTGAAATAGTCAGAACATAATACACATGTAACGTATCTGTTTCGAAAGATGGCATTTTTTGATTTACATCCAACTGAAAGCGGTAACTTATGCCTTCCTCATGTCAGAGTAAATACATCAGGTAACCATTGACTGTGACGTCGGTGTCACTTTCCAACCAACTCATTTTGATGTGGTCAGTTCTGGCAGTTTTTTTTGCAAATCTGTAAACAAATATTGGTGTTTTACTCTGTTAACTTTGGACTGCCCCACCACCTCAGACCTAGGTGATTTTCCTGTGCCAACTCTTCGATCTTTGCTGGGAGTCCATCAATCTATCTGAATATTGACGTCGTTCGTAGTTCTTCAGGACACTTTATTGTAGATACGTTTCTTGTCCTTTTTCCCAAGTGTTAATTAGCATGATAAAAGGAGTTTGTGAATAAATTAGAGTTAGGCCGAAATCTGCAGTGGCAATCCGCACCACGTAGTAGTAGATATGTACAATAATGACAAGCAAGGCAGCAAGGACCACTCTGTCTTTTATTTCATTTCGAGACTTATACGGCTTCAAGCAATCGATCAACTGCCACGGCAACAACAACGCGAAAAAAGCGTACATATCGCATTGATTGGGTGATTAGTAGGAATGGTTGCCACACAGTATAAAGATAATAATAATGGCATTATTACATGACTTAAATCTGTTTACGACGGCAGAACCTTTCTTACTTTTTTTTTGAAAAGCTCATCATTATCATCAAGCTCAGAGAGACGATGTTGATTTAAGCCCGAAGATAAATAGACTGGGAGGTTTTTAATTGAGGGCTGCCAAAAAGAAACGAACAGAACCTGGTTTTGGTCAACTGACTTGTTTTCCTTTACGTCATATTTCCTTTTTCCCTCGCCTTTCAAAAATTGACAAAAAAATAATTAGACTACGAGTTTCGTAGGAGACCAATAATAGGAAAATTGTCATAATCATAATAGAGAATTTATAACGGTAATATTTTTAAATGCGCAGATGGAGAGAGGATAGTCGCATTCTCGTTCATTTCTGCATTCTCTGCAGAACAGAAAAGTAATTTACGTCGAGGAAGAAGAAATTCGTCTTATTTGCGTTACCCATAATAATAATCTCATAATTCAGATAAAACTTCCCATTTTTGTGATGTTGGGCCTATGCAAAAAGGGGCATAGATAATAGAATATTATTACTCTTTCGCTCCGTCTCACAACTTGATCATTTTTAGTCAATAAAGCGACTTTCTTGCTTTTGACTCACTTTGTTGCCCCGTGCACCGTAATAAATATCGCTGCAGTACAATTTCTTTTATTATGGATGCTTCCCAGCTCACATTATAATTTCAGCCTATTCTTTTCTCCATATCATCATCGTCGTAAGTATTATCACTTTGACATGATCAGAGTTTTCGAAGCCATTTTCTCAATATAATATGCCTTTTGCCTTCTTTGAAGTTTTACAAGATTTTCCATGTACAATAAAGTAGACAAGGTGTATTGCCATTTTTCCACACATATTTTATGTCTAGTAGATCGCGTTCCCAAAAAGTAAAATATGAACTTGGGCTAAAGTCCTTTCACCATAATATTTAGGAAGGCAGTGCGTGACATTAGGATAATGCATGTTGTGCTCATATCTGGAATGGAAATCTGGCTAGATGATATTGCATGAATGAATGCTTTTTTTTCTCTAAAAAAGTTTCCTCGTGCCAGGAGACTGTCGGTACGAAAGTCATCGGCGCTGTGGAGGAATGTGTACATTTTCTACCCACAAAAGCGCTCAAATTGACAGTTTCATTCCATGCAAAGGAATTTTCTCTCCTGTTTCATCAGCTGAATGCACACAGGAAAACTTCCTGCTTCCGCTGTGAACTCCTCTTCTTAAGAAAACAAATCATGCAAAGAAAAATAAAAAATAAGATGGCCATTATTATTATTATTATAGATTGCACAGCATGTACAACTAATTTTGGAAGAAACTACTACACACAGGAAAAAAGGTAGGAGTGGTGTCATGTCATGAAGACTACGTTACATACTATACATATACATATACGTGCACCTGAATGAAAAAGTATGAAATGAAAGGAAAACTGCAAAATATCATTTTATACAAAACTGCACGCTGCCTACAACATAAAAACATTTTTCCCTTCTGGTTCGTCCCCTTTTACCTTTTGCGAATGGTATTGTGCCTCTAGCCTCGTCAGATTATTCTGGAGTCTTCCGGATCTACCTATAATCAATGGGAGCTTGTAGAGCTATGCACCTTTAGAAAAGAGAGAGAAAAAAAGTTTTTCACAGGTTCATGCCAGAAAATGACATGCTGTACATACGGTGACGAGGAGGGTGATGATGATTGCCACGATTTAATCGATACATTCTGCCTTAGATTCTCCGAAAGTAGGAAAAACTGAAGCCTTTCCAACGTTTTCTCCGACTCTCACACAATTGTGCATTTCTGTGTGTGGAGACATGACGGCACGCATCATCTCACCTCCAACTCCTAATAAGCAAATTCCGACTACGTGTGTGCATGCCAAGCACAGAAGAGTGAGCACGAAAATTGTAAAATGCAGAGAATTAAAAATACCTATTGTCCAACGCGTAAAATATAGTAATAATATTATCTTCCTTATTTGTGCTGTTGTTGTGTGGGCGGAGTGCTTGCGGTGTGTGGTGTTGACGGACAAGACAAGAAAAGTGCAAATTTACAGTATTTCCCCTATATTTTGCAGAAAAGTTTTTTTTTAAAATTTAATCATAATCAAAGTTAACGATAATGATACTACAATTTTTTTCGAAACTTATTAAGGTAAACAGTGAGTGACTCCTGTTTTATTTGGTGGAGTAGCCCATCCTGCCAAAAAGTCTACACGGCAGTCACAGCTAGTCATAGAGATATACTTTTTTTCATGTTGTATTTTTTTTTTACATCGCAGCACGTTTCAGCCCTTCAAGGTTATTCTTTTACCATGTATGTCTCAAGAAAATGCAAGGAATAAATTATAATTGTGTTCCATATCCTTTTTTCTCTATTATTATTTACTCCTTATTATGGTCTCATTCCAAAAACTAATCACTGACTGGCCTGCACGTAGTTGGACAGTGGATATCCACGAAAAGAAGATTTTTTTTTTATATTTTGATCGAGTTATGCATTCATTTCATTTTATTGACCTCCTCGAGGTCCTTTCAATTCCTAGTTGCCTTGAAACGCAAAATAGTAATGTATTGTAATGGTCTTTTTTTTGCGGTATATTATTGGTAGATGTAATTTTTCACTTTTCACAAACCCCCACAACTCATTCATGAAGTTCATCATTGCTCTCCGCGTGTGTATTTAAGTATGCAACTGGTGTGAGCAGAGTAGATATTTATATCCAGACTCCAACTGACTTGTTTCCCTTTTGACCTACAGACAAATCATGGCTACACTCCACAAAACGAGGTAGTTCTCCCAACTTTATGATCTCGTCAATCAAGAGCTAACATCCACTTTGTCCAATTGTAAAAGGTGCTCAAATTACCTACATTCTCCTAAATCAATCCAGGTTCTACATTATCATTATCGAAATGCTTATTGCCGCCACTGGCAGTTTAAAGCGCTTACCATTAATGAGTCCAGCAACGTGATAAATATGTCACACGGAGAAGATAAATGAAGAGTTTCTCGCTTAAAAAATGAAACGTGTGGGTGGGTGTGTGAGACACTTGATTATGTGGCTGTTGTGTTGGAGGTGGGCTTCGATAGGAAAACCGAGCGAGATGGATATTTGACGAAGTGAAAAAATACAATCCCTAAAAGCTAGGATATGAGGCCATTTTGTAAACGAAAAACAAGGTGCTATGTAATTAATTGCCGCGAACTTGTTGCTTTCTTTTTTCTTTTCCAAATTCACCCAATCTAAGAACGGTGAAGAGAGAGAGAGAGAGTATTAGCAAATACGAGAAGACGAAAGCCGAACTTCCATATAAAGGCGTCATTTGCTACAATACCGAAGCGTTTTTTTCTTGCGTGAACACGGTCCTGTCCACACGTCCAATTTGACGATATGGCTCCTACTCCTACAGATGGTCAGTCCGTGGAATTAAACTTATTTTTAAAATTTATTTCATCCTAACGCTACGCTTTACTTGCTGCAACCCATTTGGAGTCATGCCTAGTGAATATGTACATAATAGGAATAACACAACTTGACAAAAAAAACAATTCAGGCTGGTTTTTAGCTTGCAAAGACATATTGTCTTTCAAGTAAGTAAATATGGCTAGTTTCAAGCTACTTGCATTGGTCCTCTGGTGTAAAGTTCATGATCATTTTTCACCGTAGCTTACTCAACGCCTACAAAAATCTAGAGATTTTTTTATGCTTTGCTAACTTTGGCGATTTTAATGTGAGCTTAGTACAAAAAAATGTGAAGTATGGTCAAGTGACAATGAACGTGATGGCGATTTTTTTACACATACGCCAGTTTCAGGGTGATTGGCATTTTCATCTGCCCGAAGGATATTTGTACTTTTTGGTGAATTTAATGGCGAGCAGTGTTTTATACAAATAGGCTCACTAAACATTTTGTTGTACGTAATTTAGTTAGTGCTCTTTTAAAATATTTGAAGCATGCCCATCAAATCTTCCAGAAAGGAAAGTAAAGCGATTTCGACCAATAAACAGTTTGTTGTAAGGAATTTAGTTAGTGCTCTTTTAAAATATTTGAAGCATGCCCATCAAATCTTCCAGAAAGGAAAGTAAAGCGATTTCGACCAAAAAGTTTAGAAATTTCAAAATAAAAATGAGCATAGTAATGATGATCCAGTTATGCACAGTTCCATATACGAAAAACATGAAAAGTTGGCAACTGCTAACAAGCCCTGAGAAAGCGAATCCCTCCTGGAGAATTAAACAGGTTCGTCCTCCCTCGTGGGCTTCTTGTTTTTCAAAGATGCGACACTTGTTTCGTCTTCGTTCCCTTTCTGATACAAAAAAATGCAAAAACGTGTATGAGCTTATGCAATGTCTCATCCCCAAGAAATTGCAACGTGGGCACCTGATACTCTGATTGATTAGGACGTAAACGACATGATCTCTCTTGAATAATTTTCATTGTAGTTGAACTTGTTCAGAGACAGGGCACATCCACCATCATTGCGCCCACACAAATATTCCTTTTGGAAGCGCAAAGTTGTTCTCCTACTAATGGCCATCATCATCACCAGCACTGCAAATGTGCACATTTGAGAAAAAAAGTTAAGGAAAAAACAGGAAAGTATATCGAAATTTGTGCACCTTCTTTGTTGTCTTGCTCATCGAAAATATGTCGAGAAAATATGTGTATATTGATTTGCATTGAACGAGGAATGGCCTGTGACTTGTTCACGATGGGTTTTAAAGTTTGCAGCCATGATTTTAAAACTAATGAAAGCTAAGGTTGTTTTTACAATATTTTTAAATGCTCTAAAAGACAAATGTCTTGGCCGTGAGAAGATGATAAAAATTCACCAAAGGATAAAAAAATTGTTCTGGAGAAGTTCTCCAAAAAATAGAAACCAGCAATTTGCCAATTAAGGCTTAAAAGTGCCTTGTTCATGCCATGCTTTGGGCTCTTCATGAACATTACAAATGTCCTAGAGACATTCAAACACTCGAAGTACTTATTTGCAAGTATATGGATCATACATGGTTACAACGTCTGATTAATATATTAAAACTTATTAAAGCTCCAGCTTCACTTTTAAATCATGCTGAAGGCGCGTTTTAATGAAGAAAATCTAATTGATTATTTTTCTTCCTACATTTCTAAAACAAAGCTTTGCCATACTGTTTTTTCTTATTGCAAAAACAACCAGTTTCTATCTACAAACACATTATTACCATCTCTAATAATAAAGTTATGCAAATTACATATCATCTTACAGATTTACCAGATAAAGTTTGGTCTATTGAATTATCGCCATAATGAATTCAGCGTGCGGTAACATACAATCAGCGCAAGGGAAATGATTTATGACATCCTTGGCAAATACTACTTTGCAATATTATTAATAAAAGCAATTAAAAACACAGGTCATTTGGGATTGTGCAAAAAAAGTACACTTTAAAAAATTGCAATTTTCCTTCCATAAACAGTGCATCTCCGTATTAATGAAGACAAAGATCTTATTGTAATCTCTGTGGCGTAACTCATGTCGGCGTCATAATAAGTAGATATTGTGTCAGTTGAAATTACACATTGGATGACTTATTGTTGTGTGCCGTGTGCGTCTGTAGACATGGGTGGACACTCTGTCGCCTTGCCCGGTTTAATTGGTAAGACGTAATTGGTTTACGATATACGATATCTTCTTCATGCTAATAACTTGAAATCATATGGTACTATGGTACACTGCTGCAGAGATGAAATCGAATTAGAATTTTGCCTTGTTTTGGAAGATTTCATTTTTTCTCGACGTTGTTGTTATTGCATTGAACATCCTCATTACATGTTTGCTTACTCCCAAAATTTCATGATGCGTGACATGAGCGATGTAAATCATGTTGACTCCTTTTTCTATCAAATCTCTTTTGTGCTGACCATTTTGTTGGATTTGTTCCATGAAATACAGTTTTCAAAGTGCGATGATAATGAGATGGGTATGATCTTCCAAATATAGTCGGAATTTTTTATACATAAATTTATAGTATGACAAGTTGAAAGTGAAATGGGGAAGGGCCGAATTAAATGTGTGCAGTTTGCTGCTTATTATTAATAATATAAAATAAGAGTTCCACATGAACGTAATTTTGTCACACAGGTGTGTGTCTGTCTGAGCTCTATTGTGTGTATGAATGGAAAAAAATATTATATTTATCATGCCCTTAGGGGAGTACTGATTTGTAACTAATTTCTTGGCTTTCTAATGAATTTTGAAATACTATTAACTTGTTGACATGCCATTCTCGCTGTTGTGCACACGTGTGGATGGGCTTTATCAGGAAGGACTCCGTATGTCTCTGGGAAAAGCACGTCGCCTTGCTTTACTTTTGGAAGTAGGTAATATTTGACTGCTTCCTCTTACGACATCCTCAGCAAAGCGCTTAATCTTGAGTTTCGCTAATTCCGCCTACTAATAAACCAATTCTCATTTCCCCCACCTACAATCACGACGACAAAGTCACGAATATGTATCGATTGAATTGAAAAATTGGCTGTGGTGTTGGTGGTGGTGGTGGTGGAGTATGATGAATTGCTCATTGTTCTTTTTGCTTGATGCTTTAAAGCTTATACTTGCATACTATATGTATGCAATTTCAAAGTTAAGAACAAAGTTATTTTTTGTGGTTTAAAAAACGAATGAATGCTAATATTTTCATGACTGCTTTGCCCTCTGTCTCGCTGTCCCTCTTTGATAATCTGGCTTGGCTCGGTGGGGCGCTTCAACGAATTGTTTGGATTGTTCTCGTCTTGATTATTTCCCGTGAAAACACGTGTCGTCGTGTGCCTCTTTCAAAATCCCTGATTGCTTCGGTATCGCGGGGCCTGTGATCTTGTAAATTGGGGATGCTCTTTTGTCGAATGTGTTGCTATCGGCTTTTTCGTTGGCAAAAAGATAGGCATGTGGATACCACAGATCATGCAGGACCTGGTCCGGGAACTTACAATGTAGTCGGCTTGTCAAGCAAAGGTTCGTACGCTCTTTTGAATGATTGATGTTCTCTTTAATGAGACAAACTGATGAATGATGAATTTACCTAATTTTATGGCTACTTTGTGTAATTATGGAATAGCACAATGCCCTGGATTAGTTTAAATGTTTGTTTGAGTAATTAATTGTTAGTTTTTCAATACATATAAGTGTAAATAAGTATGTATGTACATGATACAGGTTAGGCTTTTCCTCCAAGGTATCTCGTAGAACCTGAAAGCATATTTGAAGTAGAATAAATGCAGAACTTCTCCACGTTTTTTGTAGGAGTTAAAATTGCCCCATTTTAATATTTACCTTAGGAAAATCATCCGCACCATCCGCCTCCCTCCACTACAGACACGCCGAACCAAAGTCGTTTGTTACCCCTGCACCGGGCGCGTATAATCCCGAGAATTACGGAGAGGAAGATTTTGGACCATTCTCCAAAGTACAGCTTTGGAGTAAAGCCGGAGAAGAAGGTCAAGAGCAACACTCCAGGTAAGTTTTACGGACAAGCTTTTGACTGCTAAAATTGTAAGTTGCTGGAGTTTGCAACTATTGAAAATAAAATTGGTAAATGTGACACTGCCACAGCTCCAAATGCATACAACGTGCCACCAGTTCTGGGCCAGTGTCCAGAAGGGACCAAGCAAAAGGCTCCGGCGTACACCATCTCTGGCCGTCATAAGGATGCAGTGGATCCTCGAGTGGCTAATCCGGGTCCGGGGAAATATGAGTCTGGAAATATGGATGCGATGAAGGCAAAGGCTCCTGCCTTTTCTCTCAGCACACGCACTCAGCTTCCATCTGACGATACGAAGAAACCAGGACCTGGAGCGTATTCCGCGGAAAAGGTATGTAAATATATCTACTGACAATTATTGACTGACGGCTTTCCAGGTATTCAAGAGGCAATCACAAAAATGTCCTTTCATATTCTCAGGTGAATCTCAACCCGGCCCCAGCCCACTCATTTGGCATCAAGCACTCACCGTACATTTTAAGTAAGCCACTTTAGCTCTGTCTGCTGTTTGCGATTTCTAAGTTTGCACGTACATATGTAACTACTTTGGAAGTTCGTACACATTTTAAGTGCATTACTTTCTGAAATTCTAGAAGCTTAAGACCTACTTAACCGAAGGAGTGATCATCATATTTCTACGACTTCAGAGAAATCATCGACCACAATTCAACACAATGCGGCCTTTTATCGGATGAGGTGAAGGAGGATACTCAAACTAAAACTAGTATGAACTGTTTCCAAAAAAAATGCAATTCAACTACGAAAACAATTATCGTCATCAAAGCAATAAATGAAGAAGAAAGAAGAAGAGGAGCACTTAGCAAACTGTTTCAGATGACCCTATACATTACATGAATGCTATTGCAAAAT
>JAHZMY010000892.1:0-10208 GCA_027743915.1 Seira sanloemensis
AGACAAAAGTAGCCTTCCAACTAGACTGTGGAAACTTATGAAATTCTATGTGTGTAATCTTCAGTGATTTTAAAATACTACTTGTTCCTGTGAACTTAAAACATGTGACTTTCAGCAATTTTAAAACTTCTTGACGTACATTAAATAAATGTTTACTGTATTATTACAACTAAATAATCAATTTGGTTTTTATTTGATCATTTCATCTTATTCAGGATTTGTCCTAAATCATCGCATTGAATGTATCGCTGGCTGCTATTTCTAATTTTGATTTATCACTCGTTCATAACTTACAAAGTGAATAATACATTTAGCTATGAGTTATTGTACTGGTCATAAATCCCTCAAGAAATAGTTCGTTTCAGCCTGATGTCACGCATCTAAACCAATAATTTGATAATGATTTACAGGCGCTCGCTGTCTTATTGTATTTACGTAAGAAATATTTTTGTAAAACATAGGTAAATAAAGATTCAGAAAAGGAAAAAAATCAAGTGAAATGCAACAGGGCCACCGGAAGTGTTAATTGATTAGAACTGAGCAGTTTTAATCGTGAAAAGACATGTCAGTGAATGACAATGCGATATGAAAATAGGTAATTCACTGCGGCATCATTGCTCATATTTAGAACATTTATGTAATCGGAAAATACAAAAGTTAAATTATTTATATTCTAACATAGACTTTATTAGCGACTGCGATTCCATTTCCTTTTTTTTACTCCTGTTGCAAAAATGGGTTGGGAATCTGTTCCATTCCGTCCTGTGGACAAATCAGCATAACGGAGGTACCCCGACAAACAACTAAACCAAGTGATCGTCTATCATCAGTTAACTTCATGGGATCGTCAGGATCTGGAATCCAAGCAAGATGCAAAGAAAAGTAACTTTGGGTTAAAATATTTCATTTAGCTAGTTCGAAGAAATAAAAAAGTCTTACCTCGTAAATATTCAATCGTATCGTCGAGGACTAGATTTAACAGCGGGTCATATCCTTTCAGAACACCAGACGCTTCTCTTCCTCCTGCAAACTTGACCCTAATATTCTTATCGAGGTAACGGGATAAGTCAACAATGGATTCTTTCCTCTTCCGTTCTTTCTGATCTGGGCCTGCACCACCACCTCCCCCGCCACCACTGGCAGGAGCCGGACCTGACGGCTTCTCGGTTGACATTTCCAAAAAAAGTTGTCCTCTTAGTTTTTACACAGAGACGAACCTTTTCACTTAATGACTACCAGAGATGAATTTGTGGATCAATAACTCGTTCACCAGCGATTAAGGCTCAATTAAGCATTAAGTAATTTTCAAAATTCATGTGCTTTGACACGCTTTTTCCATTGCCCGAATATAAAAATATTTTTGTCAATTCAACACCTTCATAAAGGTAAAGGTAAATGCAACCAATTGTTTTCCCGGCGAACTAAATGCATCTTGAAAAGAATCTCGAGAAAAAGGATAGCTTTTCGGCGTAAAAGCATGTACTCTTTGACACAAAATGCCCCATTCTTACGTTCCTTCAACTTGACGTAAGCCCATGATAACTTGAAAGTTTTTCTTGCTACATATTTTGTTCCATCCGATCCGATCCTTCAACTCAATATTTCTTTTATTATGATACACAAGCTTGAGAAAAGTTAAGTTGATAATTGACAAAGGGTTTTGAGTATAAATGTCCATAGTTTAGTGCAACCAAGTCATTCCGTTCGGAGCAATCAACATTTTTTGTGCTAAAAGTTTGGATTGTAGTCTGATTTGAAGCGACTAGATTTGGTTGTTTTTACGCGATAATTAAATACTCAAACTATATATAAATAGTCAATCATCATGTCAGACACTGAAACAGCTACGGTTGATAATCCCCAAGCCACAACTGACTCGGAAGCTGGAGAACCTGTGGTCGCTGAAGAGAAGGCTAAAATAGAATATCCCTTAAAGGTTATTTATTGTGGCAACTGCGGACTGCCTCCTGAGGTAACCAGAATAGATTCAAAACAAACAACTTCAGGGATGATATTGGATTGTTAATTATTCAATTATGCATTCTTCGTTCCGTTTTAGTATTGTGAATATTTTCCCGATTACGAGAAATGCAGACAGTGGCTGGAGGCCAATTTACCTTCGGAACTCGGAAAGGTATTTACTGGACCATTACATACATGTAGCCACATTTCGTTTAATAGAAATGACTTGGAATACAGTTTGTGTTTATTATATTTTTTATCAGCTCTCAGTCGAGGGTGGAGCAGAAGAAGAAAAGAAAGGGCGACAAAAGCGTGGAGGAAAGGGATTAGTAAAAGTTAAACCTTCCGGTAAATCTGGACCAAAGAAAATTAATGTTTCTCGAGCTCCAAGAGGGAAGAAAAAGTCAGTCACAGGTAAGATGTGGTTAGACATTTTGAGGAAGTGATCATTTTGAAGAGTTCATTATGTGCCGACTTTATGGGAGGTCTGTTTTTTCTCTGCAGTAATTACTGGCCTGGGTTCTTGGGGCGTGGATCTTAAGTTGGCAGCCAAGTTTTTTTCTACCAGATTTGCCGCTTCCTCCTCAGTAACTGGTGATGACGAAATAGTAATTCAAGGCGACGTTAAGGATGACCTATTTGATGTAATTCCTGAAAAATGGCCCGATGTAAGAGCTTTTGTAAACCTGATTCTTCATTTTTATTTAACAATGTACGCAGTGTTCTGAAAACAAATCTTTTTTATGTCAGGTCGACGAAGATTCAATCAACGATCTTGGTGACCAAAAAAGATAAGCAAAACAACGCACAACCTTTTCCCTTCCGGTTTAGTCTTAAAGTTAATAAGTGTGTACGCATTTTTTCAACTGAACCTGAGTTCTGTAAATATATTTTAAAATTAAATTGATGCGTGAGAGCAAAATTAAATAAAAATAGACGTTTTTCGTAAATTTTTGTTATAATGTTGCATTTAATGGGATAAAATGCCATGATATGTCTTCTATTTATAATACGAAATGTAATAAATAATATCTGAATTTTAATTCGATATATATTTCGTGTACTTTGAGCGGCCATTTTAACAACGTAATACCTTTTATTGCATAATATTGTTTTAAAATCTATTATTGTCTTTTCATTATAAAAATTTCAATCATTTAGTTTGCTTTCCACTCTATTTTGGACCAATCTTTTTTAGGTTGACAGTACAACCAGATTCCAGATAGGATTGTCATGTGGCACAAAAGAAGGGAAAGGCTGGACCAGGCAGTGGCAGGAAAAAACATTCCAGCACATTTCAATAACGCCAAAAAGTATCAATCTGAAAAATCAGAATCATGTTTTTTAAAGTTAATAAAATTACTTTTGTGAAACTTGAGCATTCAAGTGAAATTATGATAACTTACTTGACTCGAACTGGAAGTCGAGTTGACCAAAGCAGGTAAGGTATCGTATGGTAATACCACACATAAAATTGATAATGCAGGGATCGGCTGAAACAAACCCCAATGAAATTTGACACAAACAAGGGGAAAACAATTAGCTGATTCCTAATTTGCATCGGACCTTTTCCTTCCGCGCTTTTGGCAACTTTGTCAAACGAATGATAAGAGCGGAGGAAGCGAAGCCAAATGGGTACAAAAATTAGGAGGACAAGAATATGAGCAGAGAGTAATCCTAAGTGTAAATAACGGTTGAGAAATATTTCTTCCGAAATGAACTTCCAGTTGACCGTCCACTCGTAGAGAAATACGCGACCGAGATCAAAAGACCGTGATATGTACGACCAAGGATGGACTAGTAAAAAGGGCAGCGCCAGTACAATCTGTAATCAAGGAAAATAACGTGTCAGTTATAACCACAGTAAAAATTTTCTTTAGTCGAATATAAATCAAACCTGCAAGCTCCCACAAACGGCAAGTTGCACGATGGTATCAAACAAGCTCAATTGTGTTAAATAAATTGTCAGCAGCGCCGGAGCGTAGAGGAGGATATTCATCTTGATCGACGTCCACTCGTAGAGAAATACGCGACCGAGATCAAAAGACCGTGATATGTACGACCAAGGATGGACTAGTAAAAAGGGGAGCGCCAGCACAACCTGTAATTAAGGAAAATAACTTGTCAGTTATAACCACAGTAAGAAATTTTATTTAGTCGAATATAGATCAAACCTGCAAGCTCCCACAAACGGCAAGTTGCACGATGGTATCAAACAAGCTCAATTGTGTTAAATAAATTGTCAGCAGCGCCGGAGCGTAGAGGAGGATATTCATCTTGATCGAAACGGCCAAACTGAAATACAAAATAAAATAATTTAGCATAGTTCGACAGTATAGCCATTTTAATCTGAAATATTTTGTATCCTCCAGCAGTTACCTAAACGCCAAGCTGCCAAGAGTCCATCGCCCTTGAAGGAATTGGTTGATGGCAAAATAGCAGAAAATAATCGCAACTGGATCATTAAACAGCCTTAAAACAAATATCGAATGGATGCGATACGAATGTAAATGTCAAAAAGATTAAGGCATACGGTGGAATCTGAAACAGAATAAGAAATTGCTGTGTATAATTTTCATTTATGGGATACCACACAAAGTTCAATTATTGTACCTTTTTTGTAACGACATAGATTCTAAACACTTGATAAGTCATAATCAGATAGAGTCCGACAAAGATCCATTGAGCAGTTATCTGCAGATTATAACATAAAAGGTCAAGTGAAACGATTTCTCTCCGATATCAAAAGAGAAAAAAACATTTGTAATATTTCCCAACAATTATTCTCATCATCTTACAAGGTCTGGCTACGACGATGAAGCTGTTTATAAAAATTTCTGCAAGAAATAGGACAACCCCGACAACCCACGTGTACTCCGGGTTGAACATCAGCTGCCTTCCGAAATCCAGATTTGCATACTTTCTCCAGTTTTTCAGCTCTGCAAAGCCGTAAGGGCAAGAAGAAGAGTCATTTTGTGGTGGATTTGAACTCTCGACAGCCTCCTCTCGTTTCGATTTCGCCTTTGACCTGGTCTGAGGAGCCATTTGTACCAGCTGGATTTGTCCTAGCACCGATCAACAGTCTACAACGTAAAAAATTTCTAAATTTTAGCGCAATACATATATGGAATCTGGAATCGTATGAAGGATTGAGTTAGGTATTCGTAAGATCTATTTTCTAATTGATAATTAATTGCTTACCTTTACGATTTCACATTATTGTCTGACGTGAGAAAAATAACTTATAGCTAAAACAACTTATAATCCCTGGAACAAGGCAAGCAACATGAGTAAGATATGCTGCTTGAAAGAGGTGGATGTGGATAATGTGGAATACTCTCAAAAGATGAGATGCTACAAAAGACCGGCCGACTCTGCTTCTCTCCACTACGAAAATAAACTCATCTTCTTGCAGGATATGTATGGGGGACCGTGAAGACTTTATTACTAAACCTACTTCATCAGTGCCAAGTAGCTCTTTTCTGTAGAGTCGCATTTTAGATGTGAAGATGATGACAAAAATAAACCGATGTCTCCAAACTGTTTAAAACTATGTTTCTCACTTCGCTTGTCACTTGCAATGTTGCAATTGCACTGCAAGATATTGCAGATTTTAATTTTTTTGTAGAGAATACGATAATGCGATCGCGATACACGAAGTATACTTACGACGCTTGATGTATTTGCACTATGGGTAGGAGTCAATTTTCAGCTCGCTTATTACCAAATTTTTAATAGCAGATGCTAATTTACTAGCTATTTAGATGGGAATCTGGTGGAATGCTTTTTTGATTTTCATGAGACTAGTAATATTAACTTTGGAGTGGCCTTGGATCATGTAAAACTGCTCATTTGGGGTCACGTGAGACTTATTTCGCCAGTTTATTGTGAATTATTAATGGAATTTTGATTGTTGAATGGCTAGTCACTGACTTGTAGTCAGATACAAAATTCTTGTAGAAAACTGTTGAGAAACGTTGTCTCAAAGTTGTACAAAATATTTTTGTGTAAAGGCTGGAGGGTCTAAGGATGTCGGGATCAGAAATGCATTTATTAAGATTTTATTTTTATTAATTGAAAGTGAATGGGTGGTATGAGTGAGTGATAAATATTCTACATGCATAATGCAATGCATGTGTGGCGTGCAAGAAATACAAATTAACTTTAATCAGTTACATTTATATGTATGTTTATTTAAATAGTTTCATTTAAATATTGCTTACATACACTTTATGACGTTCGCTGTACAAATCAAATATTCGTCGCATTCTTTATTAAACGACATAATGTGTGTGTACATACAAAATATTTTTTTAAATTTTGATATTTACAGTGTGTGCTATTGTCTTCACCCGCGATGTAGCATCTTAGAACTTAAAATAAGTAAATACTCATACGTGAATCCTAATTATTACATATCGTAATGATTTACCAATTTATTAGCTATTATATAATCGTCAAAATGCTAAGCAAACCGAGTGAATTATGCTTATATTTAGTTGCTACTTGTCAAACCTGAATTACAATATTTAATACTCATTTTGGCATTTACAAGCTAAATTAGTCAAATTGTGCAGATGCAACATAAACATACACTCATGAACGCGATAGTCGAATCCGAATCTAATTTAATTTTTGGTCCACAGTCAGATCTCTTAGCCTTTTACACCATTTTTATAAGTTAGCTAAATCTAATACGAATCATCCTGGGTATTCAATACTTTCCTTCATCCACCAAATACGTATGTCAATCCTTCCAAAGCCAGTATACTGGTCCAATTTAGCCAATACCTACAAGCTGTAGGTCTTTGAAACCCTTTTTAGACACTTTGCTTTGAAAAATATTTGTTTCATATTGAACGATACAATGTTCATGTACATATTGCGTTATAGGTATTCCATTAGTTCGACAATCTGATTTCCACCTAAATCTACACCTTACTGTAAAGTGCCACACACATACGTATTATTGAAGCAAAAGTAATTTTGTAAATTGATAAATTAACTACGCATATTTTCCGGTAAACTAATTTAGTGTATGTAATGTAAAGAACCGCTAAAACATGGTCCAAAAGTGGAGGCTGAAGAGTCATAGTCGTCTCTCCAGCTCCATACCTTTGCATCAGATCACAATGTCGCTTTTCGAGACAGTTTTTTATTCGCACTTTCTCAAAATCTCTACAAAATTCGTCCACATTCCCAGCTTTATTCACTCTCTTCGGGAAGAAGAGGACTCTGAAGTACCGCCGAAGTCGCGTCCAAAGCTCTCGTCAAGCTGGCAATTTTCTGCAGGACCGAATACCTCCAGTCCCCTCGACATGCAGAGGCATCGGTAATGAATGACGTTTTGTAATTTAGGAGAAAGCTAGATCTAAGGTCGCCATCAGATTTGTGCATCCGCCCATGCTCAAAGGAGGCGGCGTCCTTCAAACCGTCTTCATTAAAAGGGCTGTTCATTTGGCTATTAGGTAAATCAGCTCCGGTGCCAAAGTCTCGTCGGGACAGTTGCTCCTCCAGCTCCAGCTTTCTCCCACACTCCAAAGCTTGTCTCAATTTGGGAAAATAGAGTTGGAGTGACAGCGACATATTATTAGCTAGATAGAGATCAGAACTTGTTCCAGACAATATGGGAATGTCCTCGACGGTTGAGGTAAATCCGAGAATTTGGTGTTTGTACGGCTCCGAGCTTCGCGAGAGGAAGGTGCGATCCACCTCCATCAACTTGTCGTTGATGATTCGGTGAATAAGAGGCTTTCTGAAAGGCAGAAAATGCAGAGAAAGATTACAGCCAAAGAAAGTAAATAATGCGTGTGCCATCAACTCACGCTCTGCCACTTGGCGAGAGTAAATGAGGCTGAAGCGGAAACAACGAGTGGACCGTGAAATGGGTAGGAAAAGAATGACAATCCTCTCAAATGAGGATGTAAACGGGTGAACCACACAACCAAGAGAATGTAGGTATTATAGGTATTTGCAGTTTACAAAATTTGGTTCCCAATTTTAAAAGCAGAGATCGGTTTACGAAATATTGGGAAATACACAATTATTTTTCATACATTAAAAACCCAAAAATATAGCTGTTCTGGCTTCTAGATTATTATTTTTACAGATTTTAGTGTCCCTTAGGCCATCTTGCTGCACACGGTAAAAATCGAGATGAATTTTTAATGACAGCTCATAGCAATATTTACAGCACAATTTTTTATTTAAAAACATTTAGCTTTACTCAGGGGAAAGGTCCATTTTGAAATTACTACCAACGCGGTTAGCAATGTGGATCGCGGTAAAATGAAGATTTCATTTGTTCATTTGTAGTTGCATATACTTACTTGAGTTTAAATATATGAGATGGGCTCGGGGATGGAATAATCTCGTGTTCTGGGTTGATGACGGATCGGTTGTGCATATCCGTGTGAAAGTTGTCACCAATCACTTCAAGCCGCATCACTGCCGCTTGGAGATAAGCTGAAAGAAAGAGTGAAATCAAACAAAAGTTCCCACAAGCCGTGTAGTTTTCGGTTAACCACAGCAAGGAATACTAGTTACGTAATGTGTTGTGTACTTACCGATCGATAAATTGGCCTTGTGCAAATCCTCCTGATAATGACTCATGAAGGTGTTAAACGCCTGTTGGATCTCAACAACATAATCCTCGACGTTGATTGGAAGGACTGCGGAGTCCGCCAGGAGCACAATCGCTTCTGAGATTATCTTGCCTGCAAAAAACAAATTGGATCAAGTTACATACTCGCATCGTCTCGACTCAATTCCGCTTCAACCTTGCTGCCAACCCGCAATCAACAAAAATCACGGATCCGTCTTGTAAATTGATACGCACAAAGACCATTAACTACATACAGGTTCTTTGCTGGGATAACTTTACACAAGAATTTCGGCTCTTGAGACCATTGCGGCTTTCTGAAAGTGTTCCATTAGACATCACACTGATCAGGTTTCTTTGTGGGACACCTCAGAATGCCCCGAATGAAATGGCCATCTTTCTTGGAAAAGATTGAAATTAAATCTGGCATGCAACAACAGTTAGCATTAATAACTCTGATTTGATTAGACAGAAACCATATTGTTATTTACCCTCACAGCTTTCATTCGTAATAATAATAGATGAATCAAGAAAAAGCAGCTCTCCATATTGCAAAGATTTTTAGCAGTCAGTCAAGCCTAAAGATTATATTTAAGATAAGTGAGAGCGGTTGAGAATTGGCATGCGGTAAACAAGTTGCGTGGGAGTGATAAGCGCTTTTCCTCTTCGTGCTGTAATGAAGATCTGAGCATGGGTTTAACAAACACACGTCAAAATCTATTTTGGGAAGAATTATGATCGTGCCGCTCACGCTCTCAGTAACATCCATTTTTATTTCATTTAAATTGAAAGGAAAAATCGAGAATAATGGAGACACACAGAGAGAATACTTTCTCTCGAACAACAACTTTATGTAATCAAATTTATTGGTCTCATCTTTGTAAATATCTTAGCATCAGCTCAATTGCAGCATTTAAGGATTATGCCACATTAAAGTCGTCAACTCTCAACTTGAACTAAACTTCTTCCGCCACATGATTTCTGCCATAGATGTATAGAAAGTGTAGAGCAGAGTGAAAGCTTGATTTTATGCACGACCACTTTCTTTTTGAACGAGTTGATGCAACAGCTCAATTCTTCAATGATTTGGACTGAAGCCGAAATTCTACGTAGTAATGTGTATGCGACACCGTTTTTAAAGTTTTTTTTAAGTTTCACTTGATTGCTTCTACAAATTCAATCATTTGCCAAAATATAATTTTATAAGTTTCATTAAAAGTCAAATAACGAAACTTGCGACAAGAGACATGAGTGTTATATATGTACATAAGTATAAATCATGCTCCAAAGAACCTTATACTGAAATCTTGAAGTTTCGTCAACGATTTTTGCAACCGAGACTACAACATGTCTGTATTTATCTTTACTTTTTGTTAGCACATTGAAAGTGTACGATGATGTGTGTATGCAGGTATTTCTCAAAATTCACCTTTTTTCCGCTATCACGATCCCAGCTTAAAAAAAGTCTGCATGTTTTCTGAGCAAATTTTTTTGTTTGCTTTAAAAGTACATAATGCCACGCATTACGTGATTTTCTCTTCTAGAGAGAAAACTTTTTTATCAGTTTACTGTAGTGAGCAAGTAATAAGTAAACTCATTATAATTTTTCCATAAAACTTGTTTTTTTTGCTCGTTAACACTTTTT
>JAHZMY010000893.1:0-17527 GCA_027743915.1 Seira sanloemensis
ATATTTCTTAATAAAATCCGCACTTTCTCCCCCCACCAAGGAAAATGATGATGATTTTTGTTCCGAGGGCAGACGTGAGTCGGGTTCAAATACCCCTGAAATCACAACAAATTACCATATTTCGGTGATACATGAAGTAGTAGTCGCAGCTCGAAAAATAGATAGGTTTGGCCATGCTCTCGCCAATTTAGGGGAATGCCAATTTCTCCTCTTTTGGCTAATGCAATAACTCTCCCCTCTTTATTTAATGAAGAGGAAAATGGGCTAGAAAAAAGGGAAAATATGTACCTTGAATGTAAGAATTCCGGAATAATTTAATACTCCTAATTAACCGCTTTGTACAGTAAAGGCTTCCTCCTTCGACTTTCTCTCGCTCTCTCTCTCTGACTGTGTGTAGTGTGTGAAATGCCCATACCTAATTCAATTCTGCACCACGATCCATTACTTTCCCCCAATTCGAAAAAAATGGCATGGCCGGCTTTAATGCAATTATGCGAAAACGTTGACCTCGTTCGTCGAAGACCCAGAGAGAGAGAGAACAGTTTCGTAGTACAAATGTGTAACATATCCATGTAAAACGTACATCATTTGCCATAGTATCTAAATACCACTGCAACCGAGAAGAGAAAGTTGCATTCTTATGGATCTTATGGAGAGAAAGCATTGTCTTAAAGAAAAACATTCCATATTGCTTTAAAAGCTCAGCCACTTTGTCTGCACATGGGACTCTCTCTCTTCCTTTCTTATACTAAAAAACCAAAAACAACATCGAAGCCAAAAGAAAACTCTTTTCTTTAAGAAGCGGAGTATTCAACTATCTATTTTCTGTGAAAATCAAGGGAAAGCAACTTTCCGCTTTCCCTGCCCTACATATTTTTCCCCTTTCCCTTCTCCCGAGTAATGAACCTCGCACACACTTTTCATGTTGAAAACTTTGTTCTTTTCTCTCTCTCCCTTCCTTATTTATAATTTTCTGGAGAGAAACAAAAAAGAAGTGGGAGAAGAAGAGAAGAGCTGCTTTCACCCAGATGTAGGTCGTTTAAGTACAGAAAAGAAGGAGAAAAGGTTCTTCCTCTTTTCAAGTTTACTTACCTATGAACATATATATGCAGATTTCAATATCGAGCTGAGGGGAAAGAGGCACACACATACGCATACGTTCTAATAAAAAGATGTCTTTATGCCTTCCCCTCGAGGAGATGGGAGACATGCCCTTAAGAATTTTTTTTGTTCCCGAGCTCATCATATCTCACAAGGCCCTGGAAATGGGCTGGAGCTGAGCAAGCAAAAGCTATATAAATTCGCTCCTTCAATCAAGTCAAAAAACCCGCTTCTATTTTTGCTCTTCTTGATTGCCTCTGCATCCTCGTTTTCATCATCGTTACCATCAGTCTTCCCTTCAGTCCTCCGGTTTTTACTGCGTTTCTTTTTCGCAGAGACGAGGAAAAAGTTATGTTATGAACGGCCCGCATATGCTTTTTTATAGGCGGGTGAAAGTAAAAAAAGGATTTTTCAATTCTAGATTTACAGCGTACTTTCACTCTCTCTCTCCGCGGTCCCTGCGAGAGTTCTTTTCTTCTGGAGAAAGGAGATGGGTGCACTCTCGCTCGCAGGACTTTGCCTTGTAATAAAACTTGGGCTATTTAAATTTTTACAATAAATTCTAGAATAATATGTAAAAGTATGAGAGGGTATGAGGGTATGATGGTATGATGGACCGAGCCTTTTTTGAAGGGAATCTGCTTTCTTCGGTCAGTTACCCACGAAAAGGAGATACAATAACGGCTTAATAGGAAAGAATAAGCGTATTTTCTCCCTCCAGGCTTTTGCGGATTACGTAATGCGTTTATTATCCTTTATTATGTAATCCGTACATGAAAATTCATATATTAAAAAGGCGAAATTGTTTCAGCCTGTATTATGCAAGAAGAGGAGAAAACGTGGTTTTTGTACTTTCACTCCAGCCTTTTTACGTGTGTGTAGGGATAGTCGAAAGCAGGTTTTTAAAAATTCGCTCATTTTTTCCACGTCTCTGGGAAAGAATCGTATATATCTTTCCGAGTAAATATTGTTCACCAGGCCGGTGCAGCCTTACAGACTGCATAAAGCTGTCGAAAAAGACTTTCTCCCAGCCTATTTCAAGAAGTTTTATTCATCTTCTAGTGTGTTGTCTCCACCCCCGTCATACCCAGAGAAAAAATGGCAGAAAAAGTTCACAGAATGCGAAACCTTTCTGGTGAAAGTCTGGAGAAAGCACTCAAAAAATCGGAGAGGGTCTATTCTACTACGCCCAAGACCAAGACCTTCGGAAAGGAGAAAAGCGCCTGAAGAAAGTAGGTAACGGGATTTTTTCTCAGCATCCATGTCCCTAGAGTTTTGCCTACTTCGTCGGTCAAGTGAAAGCATTGGAAATAAAGAATGACACGGATAACACGAGGCAGTACTTTATAAATATTTTGTAAGCCAAAATGTACATATTCTACTTTTGAGATATCCGCTTAAGCTAAAAAAAGTCCGTGCTTCTCCCTATTTCAATTTCCGTTAGTACTTTCTCCTCCAAAAGGAATGGATATATAACGTCATATTTCATATAGATTTTTTTTGCAATATGCACTTCTCACAAACTAACCAAGTGAAAGGAAACTGTTTTTTTGAAGAGAGACAAGATTAAATTATTTTTGTGCGTTTCCTACACATGTTTTCCAGAAAAAAATGGAGAAGGCTTTTAATAGCACTAGCACAAGGTCTCTTATGCCGTTATGGGAATTTCTGAATGTATCTTCTCTTCTGATGCGGTTTCCATGTGGTGAGAGTAAAGCGAAATTGATGGACAAGGCCGAACACACCCGTGAACAAAAAAATGCGCCTTTCACAAGAAGACCCTTTGAGAGAAATACCGGATGTACACTCGCCGGAATTCGGGGTCAAGACTCAAGAATTTTTTAAGGTCTCCCGTCACTTACAACAAAAAAACTGACTCGGAAACCTCAAAAAAGTTGTTTTTGCAAGTACACAGGTATAATTATATCTCGTAATTTATAGCGTGTTTATGTGTATGCTTGTACATATATGGCTTGATAATATGAAGAAATTAATCTTTTCATGCCTTTTTGAAGGTCTGATGCAAAGGAAGTCCAACTTGACAATGGTGTATATAATTTAGCTGTGTGGGAGAAACCTTGAGAATCGTAAGCTGTCGTTGATAGAATAAATGTTGGAATTGGGGACAAAAAAGTTCGACTCTAAGCGGATTTATTTGCCTAGGGGAAATATAGTTTTAAGGACAACTGCAAATGTCAAAGAATTCTTTTTAAGAAGGAGTTGCATCCGCTTCCGAATTCTGAAACCCCTTAGTTTCGATTTTCCTCACGGGCCATGCGGGACTCCCCTTTTGACCTTATTTGTTTCCAGTACTTTAACAAGAGATGCTTATTTTATTTACCCATTTTGGGACCAATTTAAATGCAGGGTAATGCCTGACCTTTGCGTTCTGACTGTGAATTGACACCGATGTCGTCCATCGGAAGCACAGTTCGCTCGTTTCCGTTGGCATTTGGAACTCCTAGAATCTTCCAACTCGATTTTAAGGGTCTGTCGTCATCCTCACGTTTATTGGGTGAAAGTATCAGACTTACTTTCTCTAGCTTTCTCCTCCTCTAACCAATGGCATACGCAGATTTGATCGACTAAATCAGCTGATTTCGTCAAGAATTCAATAAAAAATGATACTTGATATTATTAGTTTTCGTGCAAAAAACGTGTTTTTGGGATATGCTAGAATTTCCTCTCAAAGCTGACTTTTTCCCTGAATTTTTCCCGTTTTGAGTTTCAGTTTGTCCATTTTATCTTCAAAAAACTTGGACCAAACCTTACTAACGTTTACTCTAATAATAATGTCTCTGTGTCCAGCTCAGCAAAATGTTCTCTTTCTCTATCACGTTCATGGACTGCAGTGCGTCTTTCCCCTCTAGCATGTGATATGATTGTCATGATCATCATCGTCCACAATTTTTCGCGATTATCGTGATCGTGCCCACGATCATCATCGCTCAACAGAAATTCAGGTCATGAACCCAAGCCCATATCCTGCAGCCCTTTCCTTCAACTTTCTCCCCGCCATCTCAGACCCTTATCCGAGAGAAAGTACATATACTCAGCACACATTCTCCAAGAAGGAAAACAACTGTCGTCCGTTTCTCTGTATGAGTGACAGGTAATTTAGCATGATGACGACGATATCTCCCCCATATTTTTCCAGTGCTTCACGTTTCAAGTCAAGTCCACTTTTTTCTCTCCGGAGGAATTTATATATAGGTTCGTAATTATTTCAGCAAAAATATGACATGTTGATGTGTCCACATTGATACACATGTCTCTGGGAAACATGACCGATGTTTCAAAGAAAAAAAACCTGAGGTATACTACGTCCATCCATGTGCCTTCACTGAAAAAATTACCATTATTATTCGGCTGACTGAGTGATCCATTTTTCATGCCCAGGTCTTCAAAGACACACACAAGAATTTTTTTCCTAAAGAGATAAGGAATTTTCGTCCTCATTTCCTCATCACACAGAGATGGTTCTTTTTTATTTTAGGCTAGTGGATGGAAAACAAAGTGGAAAAAAAGCTCAACTTGAGCCTCCGTAATATGTATTATGACATTGGAAAGTAGAGCAAAAGCGACTAGATCTAGTCGAGAGAGAAAAAAAACCTGTGCACTTTCTCCGGTGAAAGTAGCTTTGGCCTCTACGCCCATACACATGCTGCATTCCAACTCACATTTTTCCCGGGTAATCCTACCACGCTGCAAATGAGATGATGACAAGGAAAGAGAGAGAGAGAAAGTAATGGGACATTGAGATAGAATGGACTTCGAGTCACGTACGAGGAGAAAGCATGACGGGAGAAAGCGCATTCCATATCGTATCATCACAGTCCAGCAGAGATTCAGTATTTTTTCTCCAGTATTTTTGCTGGGAAAACGGTCATCAAACCGAATGGGAAGCGACATGTCATTCTCAGGGAAAAAAACTATGCATATATTTTCGCCGTGATTCTTTCCCCTCCATTCTTTGATTACATTGTCATCGGCTTCATTACCATCGCAAGTCTCAAGGATTAGAGGAAAATGGGAAGGATTTCCGAGAAAGAATACAATTACCGCGTCACATGAATTCCTGGAGAAAGTAGTCTTTTTTGAAAGAATTAGATTAAGAAGTAATCTAATATTTGTGAACACATATATTTCCCCCGGTCGTTGCATCACATTGTAATATCTTTGACGTCTTTTGTGAAATAATTTTTCGGCTGCCTTTTTTATTAAATGAAAATCAAGTGAGATAGGTTATAGACGGAAGTTTGGGGAAAGTTTGCTGCAGCTCAAGACTCAAGCCAAGAGAGGAATGGAGGTGAAGACCTTCCAGATATTTCATGAGATTATGAAACGTGCCGAGAAAATCCAGAAAACTATGTATTTTTTTACATAAGTACACATATTCACATTCATACTTTCTTTCCCAGTAATAATAATAATGATGATGTAGGAGAAAGTGACTAGTGTGAGGTATATGACGACTCGGATGATGCTGATCCTGACACGAGATAAGACGAAGTGAAGTAGAAAAACGAATACATTGCGAAAAGAAAGTTGACGTGAAGCCTTTCCCTTTTGGAGAATATCTCTTTTGGCTCAAGCCATCTTTTCACACAGTGAGGAAAAAGGCATTGCAAAGTTCCGGTCTTCGCGAGTGAAGAAGAGAAAGAGAGAAAAATTCCAATTCACCAGAGATGAGAAAAAAGGGGAAAGCGGATATGGAACAAGCAACTTTATATATATTTGGATGGATGAGGCTGAAGATAGAAGTTTAATGTAGGTCAGATTTTTGACAACAATTTTTTCTTCCCTTTCTCTTGTTCAAACCATTTTTCTTATTCTCTGGAAGACGAAAAAAATCGCAAAAGTGCAAAAAAAAAACGTGTGTAAATGTTTTCTTTCTGGGAAAGGTACACAAAGCATAAACAACACAGCCCATGTTTTGGTTGGCCAGTGTCCGTGTTACACTAGGAGAAAGCACTCGGTCCACTACACTCCTTTTTTCGCTCCCCATCATCGAAAAAGAAACGGAGAAACGAGGATGTTCTCTCGCAAAAAAGGGTAAGTCAACAGCTGAAAAATATCTGGAATAACGAGTAAAACTACCTTGCACTTTTTTAAGGATGTGTGGACGATGTGCTAAAGGATGAAAAGGTTAAAAAAAACTTTCTCTTTTTTCTTTGTTAGGAATGTGTGTGTGTGTATAACACGAATTATACCATGGACTGTAGGAAAGGGGTAATTGGATAAATAAAAAAATCCATGTCTCCTTCAATTTTTGGGTGAACCTTCCCATATTTTTCCTTCTCAGGGCTTAAAGGCTCTAGCACACATACGTACCCAGAGAAAAGAGTGTAAAACTCTTCAGGGTAAATAACCTTCGTGTAATATTTGAAAACCGGAACTGCGTAAAGCCCAGGGCATAAACACAGAGACATGTCCATTTTAAAACTAGACGAAGAGGGGAAAGGGAACACGACTTTCCCATTTCCCCAAGCTCTAGGCCTCGGAATAAAAGAACCTGCTGACAAATCAGATAAAGTTTATTATTGGCAAGAAAAGGGCCAAAACCTGGACGAAGCCACAGCACAAGCATACTTTGCCTTTTTTTGAAAAATTTTAATAGCAGTAATAATCATAACAATGATTTCTTCAAGCCCAAGAACAATAAAAAAGTGAAAGTGGAGAAATTCCGAAGGCATTTCAAACTTGCACACACACATATGTACCACCAGCCTTTAGTATGGGGAACGCATCACCGAGCGTTAAACTACTAAACCTAATTTTTTCCCATCGGAGAAAATCATCATTTCACCATGCCGAGGAAAAAAACCTCACCATTATCAACTCCAGCACCTTGAGTCCTCCAGATCTGGTGAAAGTGGGGAAAGTGTACTTTCCCACTCTTCGCGACTATATTTATATGCATGCCGCGTCTAGCTCTCACTTCATCGAGGAACCGCAGAGAGAGAGAGAGAGGAATTTACGCGGCTCGAACATCAACTTTTTTTTCGCAACAATGCTTTAGTAACCTAGATATTTGGGGGAGGAAATATCATCTTTTGCTTTTGAAGTGAAAGTGGGGAAAATATGTATCTTTCTGCTTCACATAGCAAAAGTTGCTCACCATGTAATGTGTTAGTAATACTCTTGTTTAATTAGCGATTTTTGTGCGGTTGAACAGTACATACTTTATCTGAGGGAATTTAGTTTGGCTGAAAAACTTGGCCATTTTCGAATAAATAAATATAGTCTTTTTCTCACTCTGTTGGTCTCTGGATATTCCCTCTGGTAAGTTGGAGGGGGGTATTTTTGGGCAACAAGCTGGAAACGAATTTGTGTGCGTGTTTGCTCTTGCGTTTGTCTTTTGTTACACATGATTTCGCCCAAAAATTTGGGGAATTAGTGCGGGGGCATTTCTCCAGAAATTGGAGAGAAGTACATACACATAAAATTATATGTTTTTGCACGCAACGCAAAAAAAGGATATGTAACTTGTTTCAGGATTATATGGCTTTTGCAGAAAGGAGAATGTAGTTTGACCTGTAGCAATATATGGAAGTGAATCCGTTTCCATGTCTTCTGGAGAAAGTCGTTTATTGAGCGTTATCATTATTATCATTGTCTCCGTCAGACTTTTGGCAGACAGACAAGTGGGCATTATGAAATGACAAGCGTCGCGTCGATGAAAAGTAAAAAGATGGAGATAATGTGCGTGCGTGGGCTTGTGCGATCGAGACTGGAGGAAAAGGCAGAAAAGCATAAATGGGGAAATTTTTTGAGGTATACAATTTCATGCCAGGCTCGATGACAAATGACATGACGAGGAGTTGATGTTGATGATGTTCTTATCTGGTCTTGTGGAGATGGTTGGTTTCCTAACTGTACAAGAGTCTCGAGTAAATTGTGGCAGGAGGGGAAAGGTGAGACGCGGAGGAAAATGAGATATTTTAATAAGGAAAGAAGAAAGAAAGATGAGGAAATAAGGTGTTGCGAGAAGAAGTTTGAGCGGTGTGAGTGGCTTTTGAACGGAAAATAATACAAAGGTTGGATTGCGTTTCTTAAGTGGGCCCATAATTATTATGAGCGCAGTATTGGAAAAGCTACCAACTCAAGTTTTCTTCCACTTGGGGTCTCAAAAGAACCACAAATCAATGCTTGCTTAAGGCTAGACTCCATTGTATTTTTCTTGCTGGAAACAAATTGTTGCTGAGAAAAGCGATATTTTATATATGTAATACAGAGTAATTGAATCTTCAAAACTTTTAAGGTTCGACCGGGTTTGCTCCATCAAAGACTTTTTCCACTTAGATATTCAAATACTTTTGCTAAAAAAAAGTGGTGAACAAATCTGCATAAATCTGTCATTCCATGACTCAATATGTCTCTAAAGCAAATGTTGTCGTTTGGTCGGAAACGTTTTGATCCATCGCCGTCTAACCAAGATTCCCCGATTTCTATCGTATTTTATCCTAGCTACCAATTTTAATTTTACCTATTTTTTAGAATTTCGGACAGTCAAGTTTTAGACGTCAGCAAATCACTTTTGCCGGAGTTATGTTTCCACCAATAACAATGTTTCCCAGGTTGGAGTTTTAGCTATGATATACATACATACTACTGAAGCTGGAACTGGTTTGAACGGATTTTCCTCCCAAAAACCATAGGAATGATGACAAGGAGAGACGATGATAATTCGACGATGTCAAGTAGAATTAGGTATTCAGAGGCAAATTACAGCTGTCCCGGAACATGACAGCCTCAATGAAGTTACACACATTGTATTGAATGAGAAATCAACCTACCTAACGAAACTGGTTACCAACCGTCAGTCTGCTCCTACCTTTTTCGATGCGGTTCCTGCAGCCTTCACCGCCAACCAGACATCCGCAACATTATCATCAGCCCACTCAAATTTGAGATTATGACTGCTGCCGTCACAAAAGATCATAGTGATGATAAAAATTGGGCCACGATACCATTGTGAAAGCAAAATTATTTTCTTGGAGAGAAAGCACAAGACACTGCATGAGCTGCTGACCCTTTCTTCTCATTCAACATGAAGATTGCAAAACGGCAGAATTCAATATAAATATTATTAATTCGCTAATGACCAACCCACTCCATGCTTTGGGAAAATTAACGGCTTAAAATTCGAAACAATAAGCAAAAGCTATTTTTGGCGAAAGTTTGGGTGAAAGTATTATTCCTCTCATACATAAATACTACCACTCCCGCCTACACTGAACCCAGAACCCTGCATGGTGCCAAGAAGAAAATTATTTTCGGCTAAAATTAGAAACCACGTCCAAGACCCGAGAAACAATTTCTCCCATTAAATTTTCGTAACTCACGTTTAAATGATAAACCCACAAAAACTTTCTCCTTTAAGACAATGAATGGGAACTAAAATTGAGTCGGGATTGTGTTTTCACCCTTTTCGGCAATCATGTCATGTACAATACACCGGATTTATTTTTGTTTTCCTTCCCTCAGCTAAATCATGTCGGATAAAAAAAAGTTTAAAGGGAGTTACTCAAAGATTCCTTCAAAGCTTTCTCCAAACTCCCATTTTCTTGTCACATTTTCCCAAACATTTATTCGAAAACAAAGTTAAAACTGTATTAGTAGTACTTTCACTTGTGCACAAGAGCTCGACGAGTGAAATGAAATGTCTAACTTTATAATGGACAGCATTCTTCTCCCCACAAAAGGAACAAAGGGGAAATACCCATCGAACTTTCGAGAGTTCTCTCCCTTCATAATAAAACACACTTTCTCTCTTCTCCGCGATTGAGAGAAAGCAGCAAACCGCAAACTATTGTGTGGATCCGTCATTCCTTTCAAAAAATCCCTTTAAACACGTCGAACTGGATTATGATGACGTGGGATGGCTCACGGGTAAATGTTTTTACAAATAATAACTAAATAATTTTTATCCTACTATTCTCCGGCTTTCACTGCATCAGGAAAAAGTTCTAGAAGCAGAACACCCACGCAGCAAGTTAACCAAGGGAGCCTTCAAAAACCTGGGGAAATAATTGTGGGAAAAGTGACAGCACTAACTCATTCAGCCGATTCTTGGCTCAAACTATGTCCAGAGGAATGATCAAGAGGGCTTAATCAACTTGACTGTTGCGGCACTTTTTAAGCTTGTGGAGAGTAATCCCAATTGACAAAAACAGGGACGACCACACACATACACATACATATACACACGTGTACGTGGAGCACACGCAGTTTAAATGTAAACATTGTCGCGGAGAAAGAGGACAAACATTCGCGATTCCCTTCTGCACAGTTCAATGATCCCTTCACTTGGAGGAAAGTGAAAGCAAGTGAAAGTGAGGTTTTGAAAAGAATTTTGCTCTAATTAAACTCGCATCAGCTGTTCCCATGTTCATGTTNTCAATGATCCCTTCACTTGGAGGAAAGTGAAAGCAAGTGAAAGTGAGGTTTTGAAAAGAATTTTGCTCTAATTAAACTCGCATCAGCTGTTCCCATGTTCTCTTTGGAGGCTTCGAGAGTTTCTAGATGTCTTTTTTCTTGTGCACTTTATATACCGGGGTGGAGTGTCAAGTGTTTTGCTTTCACTTTATATAATTGCGATTATTTTGTGACTGCCATTTGTTCCTTCACTGGTAAAGTGAAAGGGTGCATTTGTGACTCATTGCGTGATAGGGGACGTCAACTACATTATTTTCCAGTAGCCTTGGCAAATAACTTTCCCCTTAAGTTACTTTGTATATATATGGCAAAAAGAGAAACTTCAAGATCGTTTCCGGTGAAAGTGGATGTTCCTTTCCCAGAACCTATAAAGTTTTTCTCTCGAATTTCTCCATGAAGTAGTTAGATTTCATTAAATTAACAGCATCCGACAACCTTAATCACATTTAAGTACTCACAAAAGGAAAAATGCTGAAAGGAATTTGGAGCTCGTATTTTTTCTCCTCTTGGAAAAAAAATCAACCGGAGAAGAAGCGAGAAGAAAATGAAATAAGGGAAATAAACGTTGCGCTTTTTTGGCAGACTTTCACTTCGACTTTCGACTGAGGAAAGGCGAAGGCCTGTACAACATATCAAGTATAAATACCTATACATAGTGCACATTTTGGACATATTTACGTGGCTATTTTTTAAAAGAGAGAGAGAGAGGGAAAAAGCTCAACTGTAAAAGCCTTTTTAGTTATGCTTCGCTAGCTGCAGCTAGTCCATCATCAGCATCAGGACCTCGTCTGCTGTGAAATTCTCGGAAGCAAACAAGTAATCTCGATGGAAGGTATGTGCGAGGCGAAACCGAGAAGAGACAGATAAATTGGAATGTTGTTGGAATGTAAAAAAAGTAGAAATCCATTTGAGAAGAGAGGGAAAGTTTTTGAAAGCTGGAATGGAAAATACCTTAAAAAACTGTTTTAAAGATCGAGTGTGAAGGACTACTAGTGGAACAAGGCTAACAATGGGAGAATCGCATTCTTTTTCTAAGTTGATCAAAAACTGAAAGTGATAAGAACGGAGAAAGTGAGAACATTTAGTAGAGATGTGAAGGATTGGAATCTTTCTGAGCACAGGATTGGAATTACAGATCTCATCGACAAGTCAGGCGGATTTTTGGCACATTGCTCATTTCAATTTACAAATGGCTGAAGTGTCTGAGGTAAGCCCGGCGGGCCGAAGTCGCCAGTCGCTGAGATGACGTCGATTTTAAATTAAACGTGGATGTTTCAAAAGAAGGCTGTAGAGAAAGGGATACTTGGAATTTTGCTGCCGTTCAACAAAAATAATTCCCAACATGAGCTCAAGAATATAAGTATGTGCTAAAATCATGGCTGCGCTAATATCATTTTTGGAGTGGAGTAGAAAATCTATTTTATGATGGCCTCAGCATCATATATGTAAGTATTTCGTTAGAAATCAAAAGTTCTACTAACATGAAATTGTAGTTAAATATTTGTATTGACTTTTGTCCATGATAGATAAATTGATTAAAATGTAGTATTGCTGTCAGTTTGATAAGTGTTGACGAGTACCAGGAACTAAAAACACTAATTGAAATTGGAGTTGATTTATCTTAGTATGAATGACAAATATTACATATTAATTTCCCAAGCATATCGGATTACTATCAAATCAGCAGTTTATAATGAAGAGTAGTGCTTTTAAAATCAAATTAGATTTTACCTTGCTATAGCTGGAACAGGGTAATTGCAGGATCTGTTTATGAGTTATGTAATACGGACACTTCACATTGGAAATTTGACCGTTGGCCACATCTGAAAACAGATAAGGCATAACGCAAAAATTTTGAAGCCTTATTCTAAAATATGAGATATTTGTTTGCAGGACCTAAATTGAAATCTACGCAAAATCACATTTACGTGGATGGAAAAAAGGATGGACTTGTATCGTATCGTTATATGTAATAATGCATTTACAAATGTACCTATTTATGTATGTTCACATTTAATTACAATCATTTTATGGGTTGGAGACGAATGTTTTTGGTGCCTTTCGTTCAATGCTTTCCAACCGTACGAGAAAAATAATTTACCAAAAAATGAAATCGTAATTATGCATTTATGTTTTAAATGGAGCTCATGGTTGTTTAGAAATAAATGCTTTTATTTGAAAGACTCATGTATATATGTACACTATTACATGTAATTATCCCGATTTAATATATGTTGGTTTGTAAACTCTAAACATAATTAAATATTTACTTGCTCGAAAGTTTCTAATTTTACGCAAAATACCATGGTGCTTGTTTTTGGTTACATTTCAGTTTTTGTGATTTAAAGTTCGTGATGTACATATACAGACACAGCAGAATGGCTTTCATGGCAATTATTGAAATCTCACTCAAATCAGATTTTTATCATGTGGAAAGATGTCATTTATCCCAAACTGAATTAATAGATTTTAATTATGTTCCTGACTTTTAACAATTTAATTTTGAGTAGGGTTTTTCTCAGCCGATTCGTTTTGTACATTTCACGTGTATGTTATCCAGTTGACACATATAACAAATATATAACATAACTTAATGAACCCTGCAGACTTCAACAAAGAATTATAAAGTATTCGTAGTGTAAAGAATGTGCTACATGATTTGCTCATAAACAACATCCACTATCTACTTCACCCAAATTCGACCTAATTCTCGTAACATTTAGTAGAGCACTTTAGACGTAATTTAATTATAAATACAACAATGAATGCGCGTATCTACATAAATTACGCTTCCACGAATTTCATCGTAATTTCAACCATTGAATTTAACATTTTCTCCTCGCGTTTATTTCATAACGTATAGAATTCTCCTTTTTCTCCTCTTTCATACCCATAACATGCAAATAGAACAAACTCGTAAAGAAAGCAGGTAAAAAGCAGATTTTATGACGGAGAACACAAAGCCATAACCTGTCCAACGTCTTCTTCCCGCTTTCACCATGCATATTTATCTACATACATAAATACTCAAATGAATTCGAGATTTTTTTACCGTTTATCCAGCCCATCTTTTTTAACATTTCATACACCCTTTAACAATGCACACGTTAACAGTCTCTCGCTGATGTAACTTTTACTGTCCATAACAATTTGGAACAAGTACTTTCTCCAGGCAAAAATCCTCCATCGCATTGCCAAAGAATCATGGGATTTCCATTCACTCGAATTTAGTTTTACGACGCAAATTTAATGGAAACGACCGAGTAAAAACTGCTACTCTTCAGGAGTATTATAGTACCATGTATAGCTACTGCAATTTTTGACATTTTTCACAGTGACTAAATGCTACATTCCTAATTAATAAAAGTGGAAGCGTGCAGTTAAAACCCAGCACCAAACTTTGAGTGAGGACATATAGAATCCAATTACAGTGCAGGAATTTAATGGGCTCCCGGAAAACATCATTATTTGTGAAAAATACATACATATATAACAGTAAAGCTGTTATACACTTGCTGTTATCCAGGTACATACTTGCAAAAAGAGAACATCCATAATGCGCTTTCCATTAGAATCCCATTAAAAAGGTCTGTGCACTCACTCTTTGTCTCTCAAGAGAGTAATCACTTTCATTCGGAGAAAGCTGCATACACATGAACACGATTCCTGGTCTCGAGAAGAATAACAACTTGAAGAATACATATAATCAATTGGCAATTCAATCCAATACTACAGGTTTTTTGCGCTCGGTAAATTGGACTGGACAAATTGAATTTTCCCCTTGAGTTTTCCCTGCATGTTTTACAACTTTATTTCTACCTGATTCAATTGACTACTGGACAAATTGAATTTTCCCCTTGAGTTTTCCCTGCATGTTTTACAACTTTATTTCTACCTGAATCAATTGACTGCTTCAGCTGTCATTGCCCTTTTAATCATTGAGGGATGACGAGTTAAGAGTTGATAGCCTTCATTTTCTGCAACGGGGAAAACGACTTCTGAATGAAATCGATTTACTCCAAAGTATATTTCATATAATTGAAAACAACCCACACACACATATACACATATAAATGGCCTCGCGAGGGCAGAGTGAAAGTTTCCTGTCAAATTCTCCAATTTAAAGGGAAATGTAATACGTTGGACGAATTACGAAATAAATTTTTGATTTCTCTGAGAGACTTCAAAAAACATTAGCTCTCATAAGCCTTCAAACGGGGAGAAACGCGGAAGCGGAAATGGAAAAAGAGTGAAAGGAGCTGGGGAGAAAGTGCAAAAAGTCAGTCAGCCTTTTGGAAAGGTCTTTCCTTGTATTGCTAATTCCTTGAATAAGTTAAAGACAGGAAATGAAAGCAAAGGTCTGGAGAAAGTCGAAACTCGGAAAAGTCGAATTCCTTGGGTAGAATGTGCAGTAGAGAGTGGAACAAAAAAAGAGCCTTCTTCCAGCTCAAATTGTTTTTCCTTCAAGGATTGGACAAACATACATTATAAATTTCATTTCGGACCCTTTTTCTTTCTCTCTGGAGAAAGTCCTTTTGAGGCCAGATTCCACTTTTTGAGCTCCTTTGTCTCTCACCCTTTCCCTCGTGGAATGCATCGGTCACTTTCCGTTGCCTTTGTGTTTCAGTTTTTTCTCTTGGAAATTTAAAAAAAGCATGTATGTATATAGGTATGTATAACGGTGCCCTTTGCGGCTTTCTCCTTCCTAGCTTTCTCCGTAGTATGCATGGAGCAGGGCAATCTAAAACATCCGGTGACTTTGACTGGCAGACTGCAGTGCACACACACGCATATGCACTCCCATTTATATATATGTATTTTTTCAGAGGAAAAACTTCAAAGGGAAAGCGAGAGCGGATGGAGAAAATTGTACAAAATTCTATTATCTTCCGTTCGTATCAGAGTGAAAGCAGTTGCCAAAACAGCCCGAAGCTATATTTTTACACTTGTGGGTGAGTATTAGGAAGGCGAGTGCATTCTAACAAGTTTCATACTTTTCCTTTTGTGCTATCAAGATGAAAAGAGAAGGAGAAAATTGCGCTGGCTCAAAGGAGAAAGTCTTCTGGATATTTTAACAATTTTCTCCTTTTCCTCTTTGTAATTTTACAAGTGCTATTATTGGTATTAGATTTCAGTCGAAGGGAGTTTCAGGCCCTAAAGCCTCTTGTTTCAAAGACTGCTCAATTCCGAGTAATTATATAGTGATTAGCTGCACCTGACTAGCCGAGTCGTTTGGAGAAAGCTATGGATGCTTTGTACCTATAGGACGGCAAGACCGTACATTTCTTTCACTCTTTGCGTGGGCTTAATATTCTCTCTGTTCTCAAGTTACACATGGCTTAGTAGTATACATGACTAGAAATAGAAAATACTGCAAAGCCCCATAAAGTCACACTTTCACTTTGCTTTCACTCACTCATCCCTGGATTGAGAAAACGAGCGATGCTTTTGCTGCAGAGACATGTCTTTTTAGTGGGATTAAATGAAGGCATAATTTTAGGAACAGAACGAGAAATCATTATTGCAAAATTATACAAACGTCGAGTGTAAATTAGCACGTCAATGAACTCATCAAAAAGTCACTGCCAGGAGAAAGCTAAATACTATATCATAAATTAAAACAATTCTTTTTTTGTTCCGTAGAATTTAATTATTTTCCATGAGCTTAATCATAAGTATAAATAACTTTAATCCGTTTTCAATGGAATAGTTCAGCAAAATTTGAAGACCAAATTTTCACCGGCTTTCATTTATTTGAGATCAGAAAGGTAAAATTTTTGATGGACGATATCAATTTTAGTTCTGATAATGTAATGCCAAAAAAGTTAAAGTCTTTGTATACAGGAATTTAATGCTTCTCCCTCACAGACAATACTGGGTGAAAGTCATAACGCCCCAAATTACCTTCCTTTTTGACCTCTTCTTCCCAAAAATGTAACAAAATCCCGGGCCATCACGGACCCAAGCCGAATCCCGTTAGACAAAGAGGTTAATTTAATCTCTTTCCTTCTCTTCTCTCCTCCGTGACCTTATACATATAGTGTGTGCAGGTATTCCGGCAAAATTGATTCCTCATACTTTCACTCAGCCCACCACCACCGCCAGCCCCATAACAATACTTAATACAAAGCGCTGTTGCTTTACCCTTTACTAGGATACACGGGCTAGTGAAACGATGGTGGTATTATTGCTCACAAATTATATTTTCGAGACGAAAAAGCACTTATCCCCACTTGTGTGCTCCCATCTCTTCTTTGTCCTGAATGATAAAAACCTGTTTGCAGTTTGCAACTTTCCCTTCTATTATGTAGGCCCCAGCTACATCCATACTTTCACAAACGTGAGTTGACGACTTTATTGGGCCACGATGATGTAATGATAATGTCCCTCGGTGTATGCAATAATAAGGAAAAAATGCACGAACCCAGTAAAAAAAAGAACAGGGCTTCTATCTATGCAAAAAACGGGTAATAAAAGGAGGGAGCAAATTAAAATTCAGATCCTGTTGAGATTCGATTGCCCATCGGGATTACAGTTTTTTAGATAAGGAGTGAGGATGAGGAACGAAAAACCTTTTAAAGCTCGTACATATATATATCGCTACATAATTTAACCTTTTTCCCTAAAATGGTAAAAAAAAGTTTTTGCCTGCAGAGAGGTAATATAATATTCACACAGGCTCTAATAGAAAATTTACGGGTGAAAAAAGTTCTCTCCCTCTGCAAAATTATTTTTTTAAAAAGTAGATAGAAAATCCTCTCAGGTTTTTTTCGGCTGGGATGCCCATGAGATGAATTTTAATTAGAGTTTGGTTAATATTTTGACGTACACAGCTTAATCAGGGGAAAAAAGGGAAAGCTTATATGTTGCATTTCCCATTCTCTTTTCCTTTTGGGGAAAATATCGTCCCCCATGAAACTTTCGTACTAAGCTCCCCTCCTTTCCCCTGTATTTGGAAATAGTATTTGATATTTACTATTTGGAG
>JAHZMY010000894.1:0-11638 GCA_027743915.1 Seira sanloemensis
AACTTGATATTTTCTTCAACTTCGAGGCGATGATGAATGATCGAAGTGATGAAACTAACGAAATTAAAGTCTTTTTGTTCCTTACACAGCTTAAAACTATATAAGCAGTAGTTTTTTTTTGATTTTGAACGATGTAGAGCTCATTTTTTGTAGGATGCAGTAAGTCGGGGAAATTACTATTATTACCAAAGGAAGTGAAGTTATTAAAAGCTCTTCATCCCTTATCATATTTTATTATCATCATTGTTATTTTAAGAGGACCAAGCCGCTTCCCTATCTGTCCCAATTTTTTACGGGTGTAAGTATTCATCATCATGCGCTGGCATTAATTTTAATTTGGAATCTTAATTTCGCATGCCTTTGCAGTTTTTTAAATCAAACTCGGTGAAGTCGTGAGCTCAAGAGAAACAAAGTAAAATTGGCTGGGACAAGAGAAACTTGGAGGAGCCGAGGGAAAAAAATTACAAAATGTATGCATGTATGTATATGTGTGTGTGAGAGAGAGAATGAAAAGCGACCTGTTGATCATAAAGGAAAGATGCCAACTTGAGATACAATTCCTGTCTAATTAGTCCTCTACTTGAGGAAGGGGAGAAGAAGGAGATGCCAAGAGGCTCATAACTCTTTGCAAAAGAGAGTTTAAAATTCATTCGTTCAACCCTCTCCGAAAATCAGATAATATTAATGGGATTGATGTTGCTTCTACGGACATTTAATTAATCAAATGGGTTTGCACGACGAGAAAGAAAGCCTGATTTCTTTCATCTTCCGTGAGGTACACTTCCCACAACAAATGTTACATCCTGAACAGCATGACGTCCCGTAGGCAGCCCAAAGAGAGATCAAGAGACGGAGAATCATCTTCAGAGACTAATAATAAAAAAATGATGCATGCAAATTGTATGCACGTTTCTTAATATATGTATAAGCCCTTTTAAACTAGAGACGTTGTGGAGGCATGATTGCAAGAAAAATGAACATGATAGCAAAAAAAATTCTTTTACATGGCTGTGTGGTGTCAACAATTAAACGCTATTAAGGCAAAATTATCTAAACAAAGGCGCCTTCTCCCTCATTGACAGCTGTGAAGTCTGTCAGGTCACTTACGCGGCGGTTTTTGAGTGATTTGGAAAAACAATTTCATATTGTGTAAATATTTTTAAATCGAAATTCATTGAATATTCAAAGCATGCCATGTGTGCCAGCACGAGTGATCATCGAGTGTCTTCCTGGGAGAAGACTGTTATGGGGAAGCCCTGTTGAAGTCGTGCCTACGTATTTATATTGTTTTCTACTCTGCATTTCATAGAACGAGAGATAGATGTAAAGGCAAAATCATGAGAAAATCAAATCTCAATTTGCCCTACTTTAGCCATTTTTGGAAGCTGTCAAAGTCTTGACCCTTTCGTAAAACGTATTTTTGTTCTGTTGAGAAAAAATCAATTTCTTAAGACAATAACAATAACCATTATAATAGTTGTGAAAACATCACCAGACGAAATGAACAAGACAAATCGCAATATCCAAAAAGTGATTGCAATTTCTCTCTTCTTGATTTCTTGATGTCAGCATCAGGAAGGATCATTGTACGACAGAGTGTAATTGATTTCTATAATGAAATAGATTTGATTATGAATGAATCTGACAGAAAATCAAGGCCTGCTTGCAATTTCCATCTCATTTTTATTATGACTGATTTGATTGCTACATTTTATGTGTATCACAAGGATGATTAGATGAGATAATAAAATATACATATGTACGAACTTGCACAAAGTAGCTCGTTTTCCGAACTTTACAAGATTATGACAAAGTACAAGGCAGATGCTCCACCGAAAGCAAAAGTCATCAATTTCGAATCACTCTACGAAATTTCGAAATTGTACGTATGCCTTCCAGAAAAATTTGGGGAGATTATGAGAAATTGAATAATGCTAATTCTTAAAGAAGAACCAGTTTTTTCAATCATTTCATTCTTCAAACGGAATCATTTTGTAAAAATAAAAATACCAGCTTTGAGAATATTATTAATTTAGCACGAAAAAAGTTTCAATTTCGTCACGATCTCTGAAATTGTACGTACATTCATGTACTTGCTTGTTTTCCATCCTCTTTTGTGTTCATCTTTTTTCTCTTTTAGACGGTTAGTTTTGCTTAAAAAACATTAAAAACTGCAGCAGAAGTACCACCACCACCACCACTCTTGCTTTTGTTTCACTTTCATGTTGTATACCTAAAGAAGTAGATGTGGGAGCTTGCAATGATGAGCGAGGTATAGCATCTAATTTTGAAAAGACTGCACTAATTAACTGCAAATTAATCTTTCTTGAAATGAACACTTGCGTCTAATTCCTAGACTGAACTTTTCATTCCCCATTTTTCTCGTTTTTCAAAACTTTAATTATTGTAATTTGAAAAGTAATTAAAACTGCTATAAAGTGAAAACATGGATGTAAGTAGGCGCTATAAGCCGGTGCACCCAAAATGACGTTGCGTATAGTTGTAAGCACAGGATTCAAAGAAAAAAAATCAGTTTATACGAGGACAACTCACGCGTCCTTCGCTCTCGACTTGTCTTAATTGTTGCATTTTTTTATAATTCTTCAGCTTTATTATTAAACTTCTTTGATGAGCTCATGCATAAAAGATGCGTTCTGAAATCCTAAACTTTGTCTTTTGCCTTACCTGCCGAAAACGTTTTCTTTTTAGCTTTACCCTGTCGTTGTTGTGTGAGGATATGGAGACATATAATGGAAAGATATTCACCATCAGAGGAGGTAATTTGGGGCACAGCATGAGGCAACCTTTGCAAGATGTGAGTACACAAAAGGAGGAAATATCGCGGATTGAGCAATCCTTCACAAATGAATGAGCATCTCCAACAAACGGATAACAATAGTAATAATACTGCCATCGTAATTATAATAATATGGCATCTTTTACAGAAGAAGTCGCATCATTAATAGCGTATGCTTCTGATAATTAATGGGAAGAAAAAGCACGGTTTGGAGAATGCTGTCCAAGTGCATATAATATTTATTGCTGTGTAGATGCGAAAAGGGATTCATTTTGATAAGAATGTATGGATTCAATTAATATGGGCAATCAGAGCAGAAGCATGGTCAACCAAAAGTGGCAGCGGTGGTGTGACCAAGAATTTATTTTACATTAGCTCGCAAACGCATCTTTGCATCAAGTGCTTTATACTTCGACTTCAAGTCATTACATTTTCATGATGTCAGAATGAAGATCATTCGTGTTCTACGGTGCTCACTCACAGAATGAACATGCTATATAAATACTGGCAGAAGATCACTGTTTACGAAATGTTGCTGTCATAATGTGATGGACAAAGGGCTTTTTCTCTCTTTGTAGTTCAAGATGGTCACCTTGATTGATTACATATTATTGAAAATTACAATTCATAGGTACTCGTCAGTACTTAAATGAAATTTTTATTTCTGTTGCTCTCCTCCGTATGCGGTGCCCTTTATGAGGTGGACGTCGTTCAATGGCGTCCGAGGCAACACCACCACCGAGCAAAGCTACTAATCATGGACCTTTTCGCCTGTCTAACAAAAGGAAATCAAAGTCATCAACAGATCTCCATTGTAAAATTCAGACTAAAGCCTGCCATCATGATTACTGAAAGCCATTAAGAAATTTAAGCTCATTTAAATATTATAATAATATTTTGACAAGAGAACAAGGGGCAGCTAAAAGAAGGTGCATTCGTGAATTTTGTCCGCTCATAAATGTATGTACATACGCATGCATGTATGCTGTTTAACCTAAATACTACGTATTTATCGAATGTTTAGATCAAGTGTGACCAAAAAGTGAAGCCCAAAGAATACGAGAACGACTCGAGTCAGAAAGGTTTTAATCAGTAACAAACAATGTGGTTGCCCTTCTGATGGCCAGTACTTAAGCATAAACCGCGCGACGTGAACCGATCCTCGTATGTGATTTTTCCTTAATAATTTAATGAGCTTCGCGTACATATTACAGGACGAGCAGCAATATTTTGTCAATAATTATTACAAGCCCCAATATGTGATTTTAATCAGCAGCAAAGAAAAGAGAGCAGACGCACGACGCTTGGTCTCAAAAGCTGCGCCACCATGATTAGATGAGAGACAAATTTTTCACAAAACAAAAATAACAAAGTTTGACATTCTGAGCAGCCTCAAAAACTGTCTGCATGGACGCCCACAGAAATTAATGATACATTTATTCTTGTTAATCAATAATCAAATTGAAAAACAATACGCATTTCTTGTCCTCCACAAAAACGGAAATTTCTACAGGTAAATAAATGGAGCACGTGTGGTAATGACTTGATAAAAAAGCAGTCACATTATCTGTGGCAAACTTTGCTTTTACAATCTTTAATCCACAGTGATAAAAAAATCTGCTCAAAGTTGGCCTTTAAAGTAGGATTTAGTAAGTTGTAAGGATATGTGAGTAGATTCATTTCATCTCAGAAACCGTAAGGTAACAAACAAAATGCAGAATACGGTAACACAACACAACCCCACAGCTATAAAAAGTGGAGAAAATTATTGTTTGATCAACTAATGATTTCATGACTTGACAATTTTCGTTTCATGGACGAAAGCTGAAATAAATGGGGCACTCGGCGGTACTCTTCTCCTTGCCTTGGACTGTTCTTTGCATTTGTGATGTCTTTTTGGCAATAAAAGTTAATATGATTATACAGACCTCCCAGCAAGATTTCCCATTTATAGCGCTGAAATACCAGTAATACTTCTAAAAGAAGCGGTTTCTTACTAGACGTCTTACTCTTGATCACTCGTATACGCATACCTAGGCACAGTCTGAAAGAGAGATTTTCCTTACCAACATTTGGGCTATTACGAGATGATAACGGCTTTTAAAATCGCTTGACAGAGAAGAGTAAATCTTTCTGGTGGAAGTAAAACTAGAATATCACTTTTCAATTGTGTCTCTCGCTCATTGTTTATTACGTGGATCTTGAACGAAACTATGGGGAAGTAAAAGGCTGGCGTAATATGACATAGTATTTCGTTGTCTTTTTACCTGTGCCTAGCCCTCTCTGATTAAAAGCTAGCCTCCTACATACGTATTAGGTTACATGCAATACTAGATCGGAAAACAGTCGATAAAGATTTTGCATTAATAAATAGCCCTTTATATTCTCATGTTTATTACATCCATCAAAGCAGCTTCGAACAAGGAATTTTATTTAACTTATTACTTTGGCCGTAAGCAATGACACACGAGACGACTTTTAAAGAAGGCATAAAATCAATAATTTTTAAACATCTTAAATGAGTAGTCTCAAATACATGTGTGTGTACATATTGTCAGTCAATTTGCGCTATCAATAACTAATAATTTAACCATTTTAAGGGCAGTTAATAACCATGTAAGTACCTAACCGAAGGCAAATATTCATTGCAACTTTGTAACGTAGTACTGATATTTGAAACTAGTCCACAAATCATTTATTTCAGAAGCTCCTACTCCATGCAGATTGTGTATTGCCAACCTCATCTATGACACTTGACATGAAAAAAGCGTAAACAAAGCTTGTCAATTGGTTGGTGGTTCGTAAACTATAACCGTGTAGCACATTTTGGAGGTAGGTACAATGAGTCACTGCGTCATCCAAAAGGTAACAATAAAAGTAAGGTTATATATATATAAAAGGTTTACTGCGTACGCGTTCTTGTCCAATTTTAGCTGCCCATGCCTTTAAAAGTCAAGATATTTTAGGGCGAGGTGCATACATATAGCCAACTATTTCATTGATCATTCAGGCTCATTTAAAATCGACTCTGGTGAAGAAACGCTTGACAATAATCGGTACCTATTAAAGAACACAACACTTGCAGGAATCAACATGGACTTAATTTATTATTACAATTTTTTGCATGATTAAGTAAGTCGATTAATATAATCATAATCATACGCATTCATTTTGTATTGATTACATAAAACCTCAAGTGAGTGCATAACGAATTCGACAACGCGCATTTTTCTCTATTTGCTGTCTTGTGGCATTACTCGAAATCAGCGGCTTGGCCACATCACACCACTAAAAAGATGTCTGTGAGGCAAACCGGCAAAGAAAATTTATGGATTGACAACAATCGATCAAGTCAGGTTAACATCTAATCAGGAACCTGTTTTATTCAATTGAAAAAGAATCGTCTATTATGCTGCAATATTTAATGGGAAAAACGATATTCTCACCATGTACGTATTACGTGTTTTTTGTTTTATGACAATGACCAAAGTAAAAATAGCATCCACACACACACACAAAAGCAATTATTATTTTCGTTTGAGTTGGACCGGCTACGCTGACTGAGCCCTTTTTGACAAGACTTGACGATGACGACAGAAAGGTATTTTTGGACAACCCTCTCGTTAAATGGAGAGGGAAAACGTGCCTGCCTTACCTTAAAAATTTATTGAAAAAATGAACGGTAATAAACCAAATAGCCAAATATATTGATATTTTCATTCAAATTGTTTTAAGTGCATTTTTTCAGTGAGCGAAATAAGGAGATCCACTGGTACTTAAAAAGTCATGCCTATTTTACAGTGTCATTTTCAATAAACATAATGTAGTGGCGAGCATGAACAAGTTCCACTGAAATGCAAATGGTGCAATTATTTATAGCTCTCACATCAAAACGTCAATTTCGACTTCACCTTTGGTTTTCTAATGAAACGTTCCCAATCATTCGATGTTGAGCACTTTTTTGTTTACAGAGGTAATTAATTTTTTTTCATTTTTTCAGATGAATTAAGGTGACAAGTAGAAGGATGAAATAATAAAACATCAAACACTTGCTTTCATAAGATGCACCTACAGGTGCATGCAAAATGAATCTATCAAAAATTGACAATTGACGTCTCCTTACAACTGCCAACAGTAACAAGCTACATTGAGCAATTTGCCACTTCATGGTCGCGTAACACATTACTACTCCACTCTACGAAAACTTGAGTATATTGCAGATGACAGTTAGTGCAGGACCCAAAGATAAGGTTTAAAAAGCATAAAAAGTAGCTATTCCATTCATCATTTGAATTGGTATGTTAATTTGTAAGATGCGACAACAAGATCAAGTGATCCAGACCTGGTATTAAATTCCGACCTTTGGGAAAAGTTACAGCTTTCCCCCAAGTTATTATATTAATTATGAGCAGTAGACAAGAAGGTCACTGCAATTTTTATATACACCTATGCATGATATTGGGCTACAACTCCTCCAAGTTATACTAATAAACTTCTTGGCAAGTTGTAGTTATCCATTGTCCAATTTTACATGCAGCCTTCTTATTCAAATTTGCATCTGGTTTGTTTAAGGCTAAGCATTTTCTCATGTGCAGAAAATCTTAATTTACAAAGTAAAATAACAAAGCCTAGCATTCAATTTCCTCTGCACACATGCACTACATACTGATCATTGTGCTCTTCATGAAAAAATGAGGATCAACCGGTTCAAATAAATCTTTATTCGTTTAACAGAGCCATTAACTTGTTTATTGCGCAAACAAATTGTAGCACTCCCATTAATTACTATCAGAGAAAACACATTAGCCATTTTGATCATGACCACATACACGTTGCCGACTTTTGCATGTAAGTTCAATGCTACAATTACGTATTCCGCCAAATATACTTGTTCAATGTAAAACGTTACAATGACTAAACAAACATTTCGAGTGTGTTCGAACTTCACATCTTTGTGGCGACAAAAATATTAATAACGCAAGCACTACACAGAGGATACATAAGTTGGGGCATCCCAGTCTGGGAGACATTGTTACACTGTCATTATGTCAAGAGTGTTGTGGTCTTACAAGGGTACGCGTCCAAGTTTTAAATGAATCAAATTAATCTGTTTGGGGCTAAATGGAGACTACATTTTGCGTGCGAATCATGAGAACTTGAACTTGTCTCGTTTGTTCGTATCGGTTGAAGTGACCATCTTCATTTTAATTTTCATTATCTCCTTCGCCCATTAAAACTCCAACTGCATACTAATTTTTCCATTGATGCGATATGAGACAATATATATAGTTTTATACCCTGTTTAGTGTTGTGATAAAATTTATGTGAATCTGAATTTTCTGAGAGATTCTTCCACCAGCCCCCAACAAAATACTCAGTAGATTCAGAGACTCAGTATTCTCACAGAAATTATAGAGCTCGTAAAATTAAGAGTCACCACGTCAGGCGAAAATCAGATAAATTTATTTGTTAAAAGTTAAAACTCATGTCTTCCCAAATGCAAGAACGACATCTGAAATTGTCTCACATTTTTCTCAAACGTGAAGTTTAATGTCACGTGGGAAAACCTGTTAGTTTTTTCTTGCTCTTGTGATTAGTGCCATTGCCCTTCACTGAAAACAGTGAGAAAGAATAATAATAATACATTTTCGAAGGTAAACAATAGTAGAAGACCTCCGTTAATTGTTACGCAATCCATGGGGTATAATAATGATGTCGCGCATGACTCCAAATGTGGGTATGCATATGGTGTAGCTGCATTTATTCGAAAATTTTCTCTGGTGAGGCTGGCTTGCTAAATTAAAGTGACTAGGCTTCCACGAACACGCGACGCGACGTACATTTATTTACTGCTTTTACACGAGAGGAGTAAACCATTAAATGCAAAATATCTATTAACCTAATCAATTTACTTCATCTTTCGTGATAAATATTCATATTAGGCAGCAATACGAATTCCATAGATGCCATACGCATAATATACCTGTGGTATGCTTGAATATTCCAATACATACTATTGTCAACGTTTTCCATCCTTCAGTCAGTCCCGAAAATATGTATGGAAGAGCTGTGGAGTTTGTCTTTATACCATTAAAGCAAACTAGTTTATATTAAAGCTTGCTTGAACTTTTAATGTAGCCCTTATAAACTGATGATACACTCTGCAATTTTACAATTGGATAATGTCACTCATTTGAATTCAATACCAATTTCATGCGTGTAATGGACTTGTAGATAAGTACTGCTTTTAAACACAATATTTTCCAATGCCCACTTTAGCACAAAACAATGGGATGTGTGCAGCTATATTGTAAGAATTCATCAAGCCAATCAGTACAAGTCAGGAGTCCTTACTCCGAGAGAGATACCATCTTTGAGAATGAAGAGGTCGTATTCATTTCGAATGCATTACCTCAGAGCAGCAGCAATAAAATTTAAACGTATGTTATTCGCAGTAACGAATTCCTTTGATATTTCGAAACGACCCTTGACTTGTACGACATCAACTTGAGCACCGCAAAAGTCATCATCGTATCAACGTCATTTTTTGAAAACGAACAATAAAATGCTCAAGTTTCATGTTACTGTTACACACACAAACTGGGTACTTTAAGCACATGTGCGTGTGTCTGCGATGAAGATTGTAATATTGTAAACACGATTGATCTAGTTTCGCGTACAATGTATGGAGAGTTGTGTAAATAGTCTATAATGTGATGATGATGCATTTCATAAAAATATGAATGGTAAAACAATCTATTCAAGCATAAAAATTATCATTCTCGTAAAAAGGTAAAACAACCATATCGCTACAAACGGGCCATCAATAAATCATTACTGATATGTGAGCTTTTACTCTCTTCTCAAAAACACTGTACTTCATTTAGACAGTTCCACTGACTCTTCTTTTAAAAATGGTTTGTTAAGAATATGTGTGTTCAAAAATTGCATTAAACAAAAATTGCAAACAGAAAAATTAAACAAATTCACGAATTAAAATTTACGTGCAATTTTAAATGCCTAAAAATCCCATACCATGAATGCTCATGGTTGGCCAGGGTTTTTAGAATTAAATGTCATTGAGTATAAAGAATAATGCTTATATGCAAAAGTCAATGAGCAAATGTGAGATGAAGTTTGAATTAGTTAAAAATTTGCTAATGATGAATGCAACGTTCAATGGTCATAAGTATATGAATTGTGAACAAAATTAATTGCCCTCAATCTGACAGTGTTAAAAGAGGTCTTTTCCCAATTTATTTACTTGAACTTTATCGCAGGTAATGATTTCTAAGTAATGACTATTTCATTTTGATCAATGTGAACAAGGCGGAGCTCTTTCCTTGTCCGTCAAGCTGTGAACTTGAAGGAAGGCAGTCGTATGTGAAGGAATGGAAATCATCTTGCCATCTTGCTTTGAACTTCATGACAACAAAAGGACCTTCGACCTCGCCTGATTACAAAGAGAGACGCTACATTTAAAAGAGTATTAAGAACAACTGCAATGCTTTTTTGCCTGATAGTACGCAGCTTGCTGAATAAACATTTTGGTAAATGCCAAATATAGGGAAAGCGTTTTCAAAACTTTATAAAAGAGCATTTTCAAATAAAAATTTAAAACGTGTATTTATGTTTCCCGTAACTCATGCGTTTTAAATTTAAGTGGAATAAAATCTACGCCTGTAATTAAGACACATTACAGTACCTGTGAATAGTTTCTCATGTAAATCTTACTGAAAATGAATTTTGGTATGTTCGCATGCACTTACGGAATACGCCGATGCTTTGACATATGCACTGCTCTGAAGTTCAAGTCTCCTTGGTAGAATTCTATGGAATGACACCAGTAAGGTTTTCTACCTTTAATTTAGCTATAGCACGCTTGTAATTAATGGCCGAAATTGGGCGATGTCACGTCAGTTTATCACATTTTTATTTCCATTACATACACATACTTTGTCTTTGGTCTAATGAATTGCACCTTCCCCTAAATATTTACTCCGTTAGTGTGTTTGGGAGCTTGTAACACAGTTAATCAAAGTTGAAATTCGCATGAGTTGCCATTCCTGTCTTCTGTCAAAGTCAGTGCGTGTCTGATTGAAATCGTTCGTCTTGTTCAGTAGACCACAGCAAGTTTGATGAACGGAAAAGAGAGTCGTGATTTCCTGACGTTTATGTCACCCTGTCCCTAAAACTCATCTGCAATAAAGCTGCTTTAAAGTAAAATTAAACTTGTGAACTCATTATTTATGGTGATGAACCCAGTGAATATGATTCTGCCGGTAGGAAAGCGACAAACTTTTGCTAGCTTCTAATTAAAAGTTTTTGGGGAAATCGTAAAGCCAATATTTGTAGAAGTATAAACTATTTACTGGTTATGAATGACTTTTATAGCCAAATTGAAATGAGCTGAGATCGTAGAAATTAAGAAGAATTTTACAAGTTTTTCAAAACCATTATTAAATGCAAATTATTTTTCAATAGATTACAAGCTTTTCCATCAAATTGCATTGCGCAAGAAACAATATGATATGTGTATGTCTCTTACTCTTGCCTGCTATGAACTTTGAGTTGTTTTGGAGCTGCTTATTATTATGAAGAAGATGAGCTTTGGCATGCATGTATAATAACATTTTGCAAAAAATTGCAACACTACTGATGCATGAACAACTTAAGATTGTGCGTTACAAACTCCCAAACACAAATTCAAAATGATTAACAATCCTAAAATTATCGTGATTTCGATCACATTATCGCTAATAAATACCATTGTTTCACCCTAATGACATCCCCTCTGCGGTTGATAAGGAGCAAATATGCAATAATAAACCCTGGTAAGAA
>JAHZMY010000895.1:0-10910 GCA_027743915.1 Seira sanloemensis
GGATAGAGGAGTTTCTATTTCTTATTAAGTACCTTCTTATTTACACGCATTTGATGCAGATAGCTAATCGCTCATAGCTAATGAATTACGATACATGAGTGCACGATGTCGTCACATTTTTTTGAATTAAACGATATGATGTAAATGGCATTAACATTCTAGGTGTTACATACAATGCAAACTACGATACTAGTATTACTTACATAAGGGAAAATAGATTCAATGTGTGCTGACTGCAAAAAAATCACCTCGCATTATAAACAAAGAATCTAGCATTACATGGAAAGACGAGTTCTAAAAGACGCGCATTGTTGGCAAACGGTAATTGGTTTAATTGTGGAGTACCTGACACGATAACAAAGCATAATAAAAATAGCTCTACTGAAATAAGACATCTAATGTCTACCTTGTCATACGCATACTTAAAACCAGGACTTTTGTACCAAAGTTTGCTGGTAATTTTGAGCCAGTTCTATGTCAAAGCCAGAGAGATAAATGCATTTACCCTCAGTACTTGTTAGCAGGTTGAAAGACTATTAGCTGTAACAATAGAAAAGGTAAAACGTATAAAGATAAAATGTAGCGTATTATTTCTGAAATTTTCATTCACGCGTACCATTTGCGATGCATGTATTTAAAAAGCTTCGAATCATCCATTTTTAATGGAATTCTTTTCTGAGGAAATCATCGTCAATATTTTTACCTCGTTCTTCATGATAAAGTCAATCATGCCGAAACAGAAAACGATGATAAAAGCATAATAATGCTCTCTATTTCCATATCATTCTTGGAAATCTGTCAAACTGGGTTCGATCTCTGCATGTATGATTTTTTTCTGGTTCATTGCATCGAATCTATCTAATCTAATCTTGACCTAATTACTGCCTTATTCAGGCTTACACTCCTAAATTTTCACGTGACCCAACAATATCTATTTTACAGACAAATTGAGCATAGTCGTCGTTGTGCAAGAAGCACACGAAGTATTGTAAAATTCGGTATAATTATCTTTAGTTGGAAACGGAAAATGAACTTACAACTTGTTGAATCCAATACCGATGTGCAATGAGGGGGTTGCCTCAAGGCAGCTGCTACTAATGGGATGTCTGGAATATATCCATGCACATGTTTAAAATCATGAATGGTAAGAGTATATACTTTATAGTTTTAAAGGTTGATTCCGTCGTACCCGTACCTTTTCAGCTAATTTAAAAAATCCAATAAAGTATTCCAAGGTGCCAATAAATTTTTAACCAAAATACTGATGTGATGAACTTGCAATTTATGATGGTGATATTGATGGGAGAAATAAGTGAAGAATAAGACTTTCTTCAGGAATTTTGCTGGTCTTAAAAAATTTCTGGTGATTCAGGCTAGTTTTAAATACTGACTCCAGCAAAATATTGCATTTTAAAATCTATACTGTATATTTATATTTAAAAAAAATCCTCCATGGGAATCCACTGGGTAAGCGATATAACCAAAACAAAAATGCGATAAAATGCCGGAGGTAGCATTGCAGGTGCTGATAAATCTGACTTTTGCTTCTTTGCAAGTTGCTGAAATATGCAATTTACAAGAGTCATTGGAAATCATTTTTAGAGAATTCACTACTTTTATTTCTTACTTTGTTTTTTATCTTCTTGTATGCTTAGTGTAACATTAAGAATAATTATTATCACTTTGTTGAGGAAAATTCTTCACATTATTATGCTATAGCACTATGTGTAGAGCATATTTGATGCTTTCGTATTTTTTTAAATTTTATATCGATCAGAAGATTTACAGAAGAACTATATATATATTTTTTACTTGCTCTTTCTTCTATCTAAAGACTAATCGTTCTTGAAACACAGGTTTTTTGTTTGACTATATAATGGTATTTTCGAAGTTTTTTTCTGGATATTTGTAATTTCAAGATATTTAATTGTCCAACCCTAGTATTATAAGTAAAAGAAAATTATTCTTGAACGCGAATTGCAAATGAAAAATAATAACTTTTCTTCTTGCAACTGCAAACTTGAATTCTCTGGGCTGTACAACTAACAAGTAACTGAAAAGTACTTACCCGTTCTGCTGCAAGAAATCTTCCTTAAGCAGTCGAGCTACTTCCAGGGTAATCAAATCCAATCATGTTCCTTAGCATACCAACGGATTTGTAAAAGGGACAGTAGCGATCGTATGGAGTGTATCTGCGAATTGAAATGAAAAATAATAACTTTTCTTGCGACTGCAAACTTGAATTCTCTGGGCTGTACAACTATAGTTATAACAAGTAACTGAAAAGTACTTACCCGTTCTGCTGCAAGAAATCTTCCTTAAGCAGTCGAGCTACTTCCAGGGTAATCTTATCCGTTTCTGCTAAAGAAGCTTTCCCTACAAGCTGCACAATTTCTGCTAGATCTTCCTCTTCTTGCAAGATTTCTTTGGCTTTTGTTCGCAGAGGAACGAATTCTGGAAAGTTCTTATCATAGTAATCATCCAGAGCTCTCATGTACTTACTGCAAATAAGTTTTTAAAAATAATCTCGTGAGTCGTAAATGTGAACAATTTATACATATGTACTATATTGGCAAACCTATGTACACCATGTAAATCTTACCTGTAGGAGATGAGCCAGTTGATTGAAGGAAAATGTTTTCTCTGGGCCAACTTTTTGTCCAACCCCCAAAACACTTGTACAATACCTAATGAGATTTCTTTGGCTTTTGTTCGCAGAGGAACGAATTCTGGAAAGTTCTTATCATAGTAATCATCCAGAGCTCTCATGTACTTACTGTAAATAAGTTTTAAAAAATAATCTCGTGAGTCGTAAATGTGAACAATTTATACATACTATATTGGCAAGCATACATCATGTAAATCTTACCTGTAGGAGATGAGCCAGTTGATTGAAGGAAAATGTTTTCTCTGGGCCAACTTTTTGTCCAACCCCCAAAACACTTGTACAATACCTAATGTGGCAGATGTAACAGGATCTGAGAAATCTCCTCCTGGTGGCGACACAGCACCGACGATGGAAACGGAGCCCTCACGATCTGGATTTCCTAAACAGCGGACTCTTCCATGCTCGTTCATAAAAGGAAGCCAAACGTGCTCCCAAGTATGCTGGATAACCACTGTCAAGACGAAGTCAAAATTAGAAAAAATGTGACATGGTATTTCAAAAAAATACGCATTAGACATACCTGTCGGCAGGCATTTCAGCCAAACGACCTGAGATTTCTCTGAGAGCCTCAGCCCAACGTGACGTAGAATCGGCCATCATTGATACGTTGTAACCTAAGAATTTTAAAGAAGAAAGCGGTAAACTTTTGCTCATGCATTGGAGCATTGCAATAAAAGGTCCACTTTAACCTACCCATATCACGAAAGTATTCTGATAATGTGATTCCCGTGTAGATTGATGCTTCTCTGGCAGCGACAGGCATGTTGGATGTATTAGCAACCAAAGAGGTTCGGCTCATGATGGATTCGGTCACTCCTTCAATCATCAACACTTAACTCAGGGAAGTCTCTCAATACTTCTGACCTACATAATAAAACAAGTAAATATAGATTTGAAAAAACCATCGAGCTTTATTACTTGTGACAAATAATAGTCAACCTTACATTTCGTTTCCTCTCTCTCCGCATCCAACGTAAATGATGACATCTGAATTGGAGTATTTGGAAAGAGATTGCGAAATTACAGTTTTTCCACATCCGAAGGCTCCCGGAATAGCAGTTGTTCCACCCTGAACGCATCTGAAACAAACAAGGAAACAAACATCACCATCAAGATAGTAAAGTAGTTTTAAGTTGTTTATTATTTCACTTACGGAAACAACGTATCCAAAACACGCTGACCAGTAAGTAATGGATGATTGGCTGGAAGTTTCTCAGTTACAGGACGTGGCTGACGCACGGGCCAAACCTGCAACATGGAGAACTTCGACTTTTCTCCGTCAAATTCAGTTTCCAGCACAATATCATTCACATCATAGCTCCCAATGGAAGCTTCTCAGTTACAGGACGTGGCTGACGCACGGGCCAAACCTGCAACATGGAGAACTTCGACTTTTCTCCGTCAAATTCAGTTTCCAGCACAATATCATTCACATCATAGCTCCCAGCTTCAGCGACGTAAGTAACTGTACCGCGGGCCTTCGGAGGGACCATGATTTTATGCTTTACGAGTCGATTTTCGTGGACCATACCGTAAACATCACCTCCCGTCACGTGACTTCCAGGCTTTATAAAATCCGAAACTTTAATTTTAAATCAATGCTTTGCAATAGTTTATTTTAAGTCTAATTTAAAAGCAAAACGTCTTACCCGAATATTTCTATCTGGAACAAAATCCCATTTCTTGGTGCGTGACAAAGCTGGAACATTGACACCTTTTGGAATGTATATCGACTTGGCCATTTCGCAAATGTCCTGCAGTGGACGCTGAATACCGTCAAAGATGGAACTCATGATACCAGGACCTAATTCTACCGACAAACGGTTTTCCAGTTCGTAAGACAGGATCTCCGACTGTGACGCCGGAAGTTTCCTCATACACCTAAATTGAGCAGTATAACAATATATCATGTTAATTTGTTTACAAAAATTCATAGCCCATGAATGAATTCAAATATTCCTAAACTTGAAAATCACCTGGATCGTAGCAAGGTCCCCTTCCAAACGAATGATTTCCCCGACGAGTTCATCATACCCCACACGAACCAATTCGTACATAGCAGATCCAGACATGTGCGAAGCCGTTACGACGGGTCCGGATACCGCAAACACGTATCCATACACGGATTCCTTCTCCTCATCACGAACTTTGGGGAGCGACATTTTGAAACTATTTATTTATTACTTCTCCAGATACAAAAGAATACCGTTGTACAAGTTACGTCCAACTTGTCCTATAATAACACAACAGTCGTGACTTCCTAAAATGTTCGAAACAATAAATATAATATTAGGATTTAGCACAAAATGTTTGGATTATTTTAATTTTTAGTTGAAGAAAAGAGAGCACTCGGTGTATCTACACAATGCACAACTGACCATCTTCAATGGCTACACCCTGATTGATAATACATAATATTTTTCTGGACTTATGAAAGTAAAAAGTAATCTGAATCGTACCAAATCACTCAGAATCAGAAGACAAATGAAATACGCAACTGGTCCCTGCCAAGGCACACTTCTCCAAAAAAATTTAGCCTTCGAAAGTCTTCTAAACTTTTAGTTCCTTCCTTCACTATTCCCCACGCATGAAAACTTAAACAATGTGTGTGCCTAGCAATCAGTAGGTTGAGCATAGGTTAAACTATATAGCGTAGTTTTATGCACTCGGCAATAGCGGCAGTGCCATACATGATGGGGCGTTGTCGTTAATTATAATTGTAGATATTCCCATCTTGTTGAGACCTTTGAGGTAAAGAAGGAGCAGACCAAGTAAACGAAACAAAAATATTATCAATTGCACGGACAAAGATAACACAGAGTGAAGGTAGGATGGAAAAAGCCAGTTTAATTTTAAAGGAATTCTTCCACACTTCTCAAATGAAGATGAGTTAGCCCTCAGTTAGCTGCTGGTTGATAATAAGCGCAAGTGTATAAGCTTAGGAAAACCACGAGTTTATATTAAATGCCTATGCATAAACATGTATAGATGCGTAAATACATGCATTAGCGGTTAACATCCATTCACCCATCGACCCATCCATCACTGGCAACAAAACTGACTTGTGAAATATGAATACATGCATACATAATTTTATAGCGCACATAATGCATATTTAAACTCCAGATTAAAACAATTTACCTTTCCTACCTAATAGCACAGAGAAATGATTCACAAAAAAAACTTTTTTTTCATAAGACGAAGAAAATAAACTTCATTGCGGAGATCTGCAGTTGTTTCCATTTGCGCGAGAGGAGAGAGATTGTCTAAATGCATTTGCATGAGAATGACATGACAAGAAATAACCGATATACATATAATAAAAAGGGAAAATCTCAAGAACCAAGTGCATTAAACTTTGCCATCCGTAAGAATGAGTTTCAGATGGTAAGATTGTGAAATTTCAAAATAAGCCTGCAATTGTTGGGTCTGCATATGGTTAATTGAAACTAAAAATATCAGAACCGTGTGAAAGTCAAAAAATGTATGGCCCTCTAAGGATGAGTCAGATAATAGAAGTAACGTGTGGAAATTGATGAAAGTCAAAATTATGAGCAATACGCACTAGACACGATTGTCCATAGCTTCGGTTTGCGATCAAAATGGGACTGATGTTAATGACTCTTTCAATTAGCACTCACAGTCTCGCACCCTTACGCATTTTCAAAATGCATATGTATGTTTAACATTGTGCCAATGTGTAGTTGATCTTTTAGCAATTACTTTAAATCTTGAATATAACCTTGTCTGGGGCAATACGAATTCATTGATGAATAAGATTTGACCATAAAATCTACAAAAAAAACTAATCCGCGCAAATGAACTGCATTCATTCATTTATCCAGGATTTAAATTAGAAATTTTAAATTGGTTCTCTATTGATTGAAAATTGTTATTAGCCGACAACGCCCACATTATTCTTCCTTCGCGTCATTTTCAGCACAAACTTCAACTGAATTCTGAACTTTGAATAGGACTATGACAAGTGGCAATGGCTTTTTCAAGTATTTATAATTATAACGCTTATTCAAAACGAATTTTTTCAATATTAACATAATAATAAAAAACAACATATATCAATTACAAGAGTTTTTGCCGACTGTCTTTTGTCTAGTGCACACATGAATGAACGAAAGTTGACTTACCTCGAATCTATTTTTTGTCACTGACTATACGTTTCGAAGTCACAGGATTTTGAACAAGAAAATACCTTTATATAATTCAATCTCAATCAAAGACACATAATTTTCACCAAAAAATAAACTCTTGTACACAGTAATTGAAAAAATAAATCTCGAAATTAATGACACAAAAGGTTGTAACTTTGAACACCTAGCACTTTTCGCTTTAAAAAAATAAGAAAAATATCACAATAGCTTGATATCCTTTCCCCAAACTAGGTAATGATAAATATCGTGGTATTGATTAGTCAGTGTAGGTTCTTGAAGTACTTGGCAGGACAAGATAAATTATATGATTGATTCCTAATATAAGTTTGGAAATAACAAGTTTTATGGAATGCTTGAATTGCTTGTGTATTGACTTGAATTGATTGTGTTTGTTTTGGTGGAGTATATTAAATCATGTACACCAAGAGGGTGGTGCAAGTTTTATAGGGCGACAGTTTTTAAAGCTTCTTCTGCATTAACTATTTAAGTATGTTGCATTCATTGCACGTTAAAATTAAAGCCTTTTTCTTTGATTTTTTCAAAAGTTCCAGTCAAGTTTCTCTTGGCTGAAGCTAAACCCCTATATTTTGATCACGTATGAGACGATGTACACGTTTGCTCATATGGAGTACACGTATCATATACTTTTTTGAGTGAGTACACGCAGGTACGTGAAATGTGACAAACCCTGATAGGTTTTTGCTATATGGACCACTTTTGACTTCAGCAGATTGCCATCAGGCTTAATACTACTTTTCAAGTTTCTGCCTCGACTTCCCAGCCCCAAAAATACTATACTCGTGTAGCATATCAAGTTATATAATAGTAAGATCCAGTTAAATGTAAATCGGAGTCGGGCAATCCACGAATGTACACGAATGTCTGCAAGTGGTTCTATCATCTCGCCTTCAAAATTATTATGTTGGGCATTTGCGATATAAAAGGTAGATATAAATTCATATAAAGTTTCTCCAGGCGCTGCTGGATAAACTTGTTTTCTGCAGATGAGTGTATTCGCAAGTTCAGTCGACCATGCATGGGAAACCACACACCGCTGATTTATACTCACCTGCACACGTTAATAATCTTTTTCACATCGTTTATAATCTGAATGAATAGCATCATCCTTTCTCGTTAACTGGAATCTTGCAGATATTACTTTAGGTTAGGATAAAGTTTGAGTTGTTTGCAGGGCAGTTATGCCCGTTACCATTTGAAATGTATGAGTTTTAAGTACGAGCTAGCTTGTAGCCTGATACGGGGTTAGAAGAACAAAGTAAATGGTAGTAACAGTAAAGCCGCTTGCGTCACATCTTCCATCCAAGCTAAGGAACTCGAGCGTAAAACCTTGTCCTTCCTTTCAACATCCATCGTGCTAAAAGCCGATGAGATGGGGCGCGGTCTTGCCTCACATGCACTTATGGTACCTGAGTTAAGACATTCAGAATACATGATGGATTTTTTCAATTAATGTAATGTAGTTTTTTCATGATTGCATAGTATTTTAGAATGAACCGCATAATATACATATCTAGTCAATTTTTATTTGAAATATGGGAACATATATTTTGAAACGATACAAATCAATCTGTCTTCCGAGTTGAAAATATTTTTCATGAAATATTTTCATACAATAAATACAAGTTTTTAATATAATTTCATACCGTTCCATAAGTTTGTCTTGCGAATGATTTCATTGAGCTCGCAACGCAATGTATGGCTATACAAATACATCCGGGAAGTAAATTAGAAAATTATAATCATTGTGCTGGACATTCACGATCATTACGTATAATTATCACACAATTGAAATATGGCATAGTCAGCATAGGGTATTTCGTGTAAATATCATCATGACATAAGTTACCGAGATCGTTTGTATGAAATCAAATCAAAATGGTATACCATAATAATACATGAAAGTTTAGTTGCGCTTAAATCATTTTACAAGTCAGTATCTTTAATGAATCTATTGCCTTCCGAATTTTTTCCAACATATTTATACCTCCTTTTCCCCTGCCGACTCTTCCCTTTTGATGAACTTGAAGGTTTTTTAACCAAGTCTTGTGGGCGCAGGAGGAAGGGGCGAACTTTGCTGGTAAAAATGGATTGTCTCATGTTCCGACCTTTGTGATTCAAATAGTTCCCGTTGAGTTACAGGTTTGTGATCTAAAAATCTCAAGGTCCGCACATGATGGAGGATAAAGTATCGATAGAATTGATAGTCGGATTCGTCCACTTGCTCCGTAGTTAGCTGATCTGGGCACGCCGGATTTCCTAACAGGCTCAGATGACGCAGGCAAGGACAGGACTGCTTTAAAATGAATACCAGTTGTCGCAAATCAGAAATCTATAGGTATGAAAAATGGAAATCAATGGAAACGTACAAATAATAAATTGCAGATAAAGTATTGAAAAAATGCGTCATATAAGCAAAGAATAATTTTATATACCAAGTTTTTATTCAGGCTCAGCGTATGCAATTTTGGGAAGCTTCCTGTGAGTTCGACTTTCTGTAACCTGTTATTATCGACAATTACTTCCTCGATCGTTTCCGCTGACAGTTCGAGCCCTTTCAATCGCTCAATCATGTTGAATGAGATGTCCAGTCTACGTATCCCAGAACCAAGTCGTTTGGCACTAAATTCCGTTAGATCCCCTCCAACCAAGCATACCTAAACACGTTCATGTTCTCAAAATTTAAATTTTGTCAAGGTTGACCGAGTTTTCATTTCACAAACCATGCTTTTCACAATATTGTACTCCAGATTTACTATACGTGGGATTTTTAGAGGATTAAAATTTTATATCGAGTACTTTATTTAAAATTATGCTACGGAATACCTCGGATAAATCAGGGTCGTCTTGCCTGGAAGAGGAAATTGTGTGGACGTAACTTTGCATTGCTTTGCTTATTTAGCAGTACTTTTCATGCTGACATAAAATAGCCTTTAAAAAATAGTACCCAAACTGCTCCTGATTAAATTGCTTATTATTTACGTTCCTATTTCCTCTAAAATTTTTGTGTAAAATGTGATGAGAACTTTCGATATTATGAGAAGAGAATGCATAAGAGTATAAGAGTGATAAGCACAAGTTTATTTACCTTGTGTAACACGCTGATAGTTGATAATATGTATTTTCACTTGATATAAATCAAGGAAGATCGGACTTCAATATCGTTCCAAACCATTTACGGTACGGATTTTGAGTCATGCATCATACTGTATTCTATTCACACTCCATCTCCAAACCTTATATGCTTTGTTGAACCCCTAAAAAGCTAGGTGCCAGATGCACGTATCACAAAAGATTCAATGACAAACTCTGCAGATAATTCATCAAATATAATATCGAATAATACTTCCTATACCAAAAAGTTACATACCTATTATACCTGCAAGTAGCACATATTCTTAATCAAGTGTAACATTATGTGAGATATATGTAATCCACCTATATGAATCGGAATCGGAAGCTCATCCAAACTGTTAATTTAGGGTAATATTTGTGACATTTCAAATATAGAACCTGGATGTAAGATGCTTAAAGATTTTGATTTCTGCAAACGTACATAGGTATGCCTCCATAGCTTTTTCGTAACAAAAGTCAACCTGGCCGAATTCTATTTAGTCTTTGTCTAATGTTACCTTTGCATAACAAAATAAAATGCAACGATAGAAAGCAAATTACCCAAAAATTAGAATTAGACTGAGATAATTAGAATTTCTTTTATACTCAGGCAGACGACAATTATAAGACATGCATGAGATAAATAAAGCTTAAAAGTTACTGCACATGAGCAAAAGCCAGTGAAAACTGATCTTTGAAAGAAGTTGTGCTTGCCGCAATTAATATCATGCAAAACTGTTGAAAATAGACTGAAAGTAAAAACTGTACGGTTTGCATTGTTACCGAGCTAATATTATCAGGTATATTTCGCTTATGCTCATTCGAATTCTTCGCAATGTAGAGTCTCATCATATCATGTAGGTAAACTTCTTTATTAAATTCAAGGATATTTTGTGAGCATCTTCACGGATATTTTGAAATGTGTCACTATATCAAGATCG
>JAHZMY010000896.1:0-10295 GCA_027743915.1 Seira sanloemensis
CTCTGAAAGACTACCAATTTTAGCTGCCCAGTGTGACATGGACGTTTTAAAGTCCTCTTCGGATGGCTGGAGCAAAAGATTGTTCCGGAGGTTGGGGTCACTAAACAAGGTGGCAAACGTCCGGCTTGTTTCGAGAGCCGACTTTGTCTCTTTCTATAGAAATTGCATTTTGCAATGTTACAAGAACATATCGGGTTTTCTTTAGTTAAAGTAAAAAATGTCAAAGGTAACTTACACTCTTGCTTGGGCAAAGAACCAAAATGAAAAATCTGACTTCCTGACAAGTCTCGCCAAAGTTTGTGGGCTGCTTCATTCGGACGATGGTGACATATCTCTTTTTAATTTGCGAAATGTCACAGCTTTTCAGAACAAGACAGTTTCAAAGTTGAAATATTTTTAGCAATCAATTCAGTTTAAGAGAAAATCTTACAATGCACATAGCCAAGATGGGTCATAATCGGGCGATTGTGACCCTCGTTTCACAAAACCCTGCAGGGTTCTCGCAAATATTAATCCTAGTTTCAAGTTAAATAACAAAAACATCAACTAATACTCAACCATTTGAGGAAAACGTCATAGTCAATACTCACCATCTTTGTCTGTAAAGAGCTCATCCATGACCTCCTCGTAAAAAGACTCGTTTCCATGCACGGAGCTATGCACATTCTCCAAAATCTCTTGGATCAAGTCCTTCAAGACAAAATTCTTCGGACCGAGAATTATGATGGCATCTTGTAGCAACATCAACTAATACTCAACCATTTTAGGAAAAAGTCACAGTCAATACTCACCATCCTTGTCCGTAAAGAGCTCATCCATGACCTCCTCGTAAAAAGACTCGTTTCCATGCACGGAGCTATGCACATTCTCCAAAATCTCTTGGATCAAATCCTTCAAGACAAAATTCTTCGGACCGAGAATGATGATGGCATCTTGTAGCAAGTTTTCCACGTCTCGCATTCCCCTCACCTCCACTCCAAAGTTTTTCATTGAAGTTGCCTTCAGATTAAAAAGCAACCCATTTAATCATTTCTACCTGAATATCACCAATTAAGGAGCCTGATGCTAATTTCCTTACATGATTTTTTCCGCAGACAAGAGTAGTGACACTTCCATCTCCTGCGACAATTACAGAGAAATTAACAATTTATAGTTTAAAAATATTGTGTATGTGTAATAAATATGAACCTAGGACNATGATTTTTTCCGCAGACAAGAGTAGTGACACTTCCATCTCCTGCGACAATTACAGAGAAATTAACAATTTATAGTTTAAAAATATTGTGTATGTGTAATAAATATGAACCTAGGACAATGGCCCAATGGTCGTCTTCCATCCGCCTCCATCCAAATGTGGGCTCGATTGGAGGCGGCGGCCTGAAGATGGATGACCTCCGGCGCACCTCCGATCTCCTCCGCGATATATCCAACGTCTGCTTCGGAGGCGGCATTTCACTTGCTCGTCTTGCCATTTTGATCACCGAACTGCTTCTCCGCTCTTGGTTAATTACTTCGCCCAAAAACATGCTTGTAAAATTCGAATGACTAGCTACAATTATATTCGAAACAATTATATTTTATGAGATTAATGACCAGCACAACCACAGTTTACCTAAAACCTTGGACAATATATTACCAGAATTATTGTTACAAGATCATAATCTTTGGAATGAGTTTTCACAGGAATAAATGGGGAGTAATTTTCCGACAACGCTTGTCCTGCGTTATTTTGCTTTAAAAAATCGATTCCTTTATGGTATGACTTGGGTGTAAAGCAATTTATTTCGGGGAAGACAATGTACCCAAACAGATTTTAGGTTTGAATATTACAAAAGCATGGAGAGTTGAGCAGGTTCCAAAAATGCCATTTTGAAGCGGACTCAACATTAAAAACGAGAGTTACTGCTAATTGCGCTAATTAGCGTTAAGCTCATAAATTAGAAAGTCTTATTGTGATTCTAACATTTGACTAGCATATTTTCCATCTTGCGAGAAAAGTGCAATTAGAATTTTATTTGACTTGGTAGGTTTGAGAGTAAAGTATCTGAACAAAAATGTGAAACAGTTCATCTCTTTTACTTTACCATTGTAAGAGTCAGATATCTGCAAGCAGTAGCATTGTCATTTTTCTGCGCTTGTTAGGAATTTGTGTGCTTAATGCAAATTAGTGATCTTTGTTTATCTCATTCATGAATTTAAAATATCGTAAGTACGCATTTATTGAAATTTATACGGCACGAATTAATTTGCACAGTTTGTACCTTTGGAACTGGAACACAATAGATGCAGAGAAAATGCTACGTAAAATTCGATTTAGACTTGCCGTTGACCAATATTTAAAAAATAAATAGCTCATGATATTTTAAATACATCATACTGCATGCCAATATTTGATATTGCTTTTATTTTGCTACGGTAAGATTGTCTGCTTATCCTATATGACACGAGTCGTTGTTTGATAGTCTCGAGATACCCCATAACTTTTTACTGAAAACACCGGAAGTCCGTGGTGTAGTGGTGTGCTGTGCATAATTCATACATACTATGTATAACTTAGGACCAAGTTATGATTAATTGCACTTACATAAATAACATGCTTAAACTCTTCTCCAGTTGCATCAATTTATAAAAGCAATGAGTATATGTCCAAAAGAATAAGATGATAAGAGGGTTTGCTTACGTACAAAAGTCTATGTAAACCGTACAAAAGACATTTACATACTTTATATAGCTTCCGATAAAATTGTTCTTGTGGTTTTTTATTGTACTGGTCGCCAATTCACAAGCTATTATCAAATTTGTGGCTTTGTATTCATCAGTCCGAACATGTAAGTGGCTCATCATGAGTCATACTTTGAACTTGTCCATATTTCTGTTAAATTTAAAGTTGCGCATTGTTTTAATGCTTTCTCGTTCTTCACTACAAATGTTGCAGATGCTAAAGAATTTGACCGATAGTTTAATTAAACATCCTCTATAAAATTTCCCACATTTGTGCTAAAGATGATATCAAAGTTTAGAATTTACGGTGTAATTTACACTTCCCTTATTATAAATTTTTCGTATTCAATGCTATTTCTCTTTTTGAGGAGCGGAACATGCCAAAAACATGAGAGTTCTGGAGGAGCCCTTCCTTCATCGTCTTCAGAGCAAATTTTCGACACGTCTTTCCCCATAATATTTGAGTACAAAGGGAACGAGCTCAACTCGACAGCGTACTTTGGCTACACCGTCTCACTTTCAGAGGGGAAGCCTCGACCAGACAAACTAAGCCAGGATCCTGATGGATGGCAAGTGCTAATTTTTTAAAGAAATTGTTAGCTATTGAAGATATTCGTTTTTTTAAAAACTTTTGTGAACTTTTGGCCTGTTCCCCTTCAGGATATTTATCGGAGCTCCAAAGTCCAACGCGGGACCGGATATGTACAACAACTCGGTCGAACCTGGGGTGATTTGGCGATGCAGTCTTGGCCGCCGTTTTGGCTATGATGACTCCTGTGAAATGGTAAATATCGATCCGGCCACATCTGGCACATCTGGCCAGCGACCCAAGGGCTCGCCCATGATCGAAAGCCACAATGGGGCTTGGGTCGGAGCATCAATGGAAATTAACAATGACCATCTTGTGACCTGCGGGATGAGGTGGAGCCGAGGCATTAAATATTTCAATGGGATTTGCTACTGGTTTGCAGACTTTAGTGTGACCAAAAGGTCTTCCTACAAATCTCATAGTCTGGCCAACTTGGTGGATAGAAGCCTGTATGACCAAAGACTAATGCCTTTCTTCCAGGGATCACCTTCACGTTCAGGTGGATAGAATTACATATGTAGATGCATATTTATTATGCAGATTTGTGTTCTTGAAATTATGCCTAGGTTTTGTCATCGCTTTTAGAACCGGACAAATACTTTTACTTTAACAACTCGAAAGGGGAAATTTCTTCTGCGCATGAGTGGCAACTTGGTCAGGCGGGCATCTCGGCACACCTCTTCAAGGACCCATCACTAGGACCCAACACCAGCCTTTTAATTGGAGCTCCCGGCGTCCGAGAATGGTCCGGGGCAGTCGTATTGTACACAAACCCAATAACTCGAAATTTTAACATGACTCGCAAAAATAGAAATAAAGACGACCCAACATTTGCGGAGTACACGGTGCTGAACCGCGCCCCCATTGTGAGCGGTTCGGGCCGTGACACGAGAAACTTTTGGAACGAGTACTTTGGCTACGACGTGACCTCTGGAAGATATCAGCACAAAGATAAGGTGCTATACGCATCCGGAGCTCCGAGAGCGCATCACTCTGGAGAGGTCGTGATTTTTGACTACCCTCCGTACATTGTGGGTAGCAGCACTTACAAGCGAGACATTGTACCAGTCATTCAGATCCAAGCGCCAGTAAACTCTTTCGCCTCGTATTTTGGAAGTGTGCTCCATTCCGCGGATTTTGATGGGGATGGGTTGGATGAGCTGGTAGTGGGTGCGCCGCTCTACACACATTTCCTTGGGCCCGAGGGATACGCACCCGAAGGATGGAACCAAGAAAGGACAACAGGAGGGAAGACCAGAAAAGATCAAACGGGAAATTCCTAATTTGACCGAGGAGCAAGGCGACCAAGGATGTGTCATCGTTTACACGTTCAAGGTCAATGAGATTTTTAATATGTATCTCTCCCTTTTAAACGTCTTTTAATAAAAGTGTGAAACGTAAAATCCATTTGCAGACTGATGGAAAGGTCATTTCGAAACCGCAAGAAATGGGACTTTTGGTAGGTTCCAAGGTGTCCAGATCGAGGTTTGGCAGTGCCATTTCGTCCATGACATTTAGCTTTAAAAACGGATCAAAAGAAACATGTAAAGAAAAAATCATACAAGAATTAAATCCGCTGAATATTTTTATACAAATAGTTATTTTAATTATTGAAGTTTTAAAAAATCTCAAGATTTGATTGTCGGAGCGCCATATGAACCCTTGGAGGACTCTCTCTCCAGTAGCGGAGCAGTTTACATTTACTCACTCAACAAGGCACTTGGAAAATTTTCCAATTTTATCCAAAGAATTACTGCCGCAAGTATCGGTTCGAGTCTCAAAGGTTTTGGGATTTCCCTTTGCAAACCAAAAGACGTGGACGAAAATCATACTCCAGGCAATAATAAACTAAATTGCTTTATTGTATCGAGTATGTATGTCTAGAGATGTCTAGTTTTAAATGATCATTGCATGCATTTTTTTTAGATTTAGCCATAGGTTCGTACAATAGTGACGCAGCTGTGGTGCTCCGAACACGGCCTCGAATTCTCTTGAGGGGCTTTCTCCAATTTCTGTCAATGGAGTCGCAGGAAATCAGCGAAGTCCGGAAAGGCTCGCAGCGATTCTTTTTAAGGTCCTGTTTCAGTGTCCAGGAAAACTTGGGAATAGTTGATAACATGCTAGGTGAGACAAAAATGACATGTTTAGTATAGCTTAAAAGTTGTATTAGTTCTTTAATGTTTTCGGATTTGTGTTTTCTGATCTGACTAAGATATTTGGGTCAAGGTCAGGTTTGATGATAATACCATTCACTTTCATGAGGATCATGTTAATGCGAGAGTGGGGAACACTAGGAACGAAATTATCTATATGAGAAATGTAGTGGCGCACAGGCGGGATAATTGCGAAAATTTGACCGTCATTGCGGATCACAAGGTTAATTACAAATTGCGCAGATTAAAAATAAATGAATGATTTTATTAAATAAAAAGCTATACGCGTCCAAATTATTTTCAGGATGGAATAGGAAACAATGGTTCTGACTTTTCGGGTAGCCTACGTCCGTTCCGATTTCACCAAGAGGTGAAATACAATGAAACGCTTAATCAGCCCATTCAAATCCGGCAAGTCTTTGCAAACACGGCCAATAAGCCTAGACAATCAGTAGGTATGGTCAACTCCGTAATGAATCGAATCGACGCTTTATTGACATATGCATTATGAACTCAAGGTTTCTCATCTTTCGGCGCCCGGAAGCCAGCCTCTCAGATATTTCGCAACAAGACGGATCTGGCCATCTCGTTGAAGGAATGTCGAGACCCCGTGTGTCGTCCAAATGTCAGCATCTCCTGGCAATTTCTCAATGAGAGCGACGCACCCATTCCCTTTTTCATTATTGGTTCTGAAAAAGAGGTCACCTTGCGCATTAACTTGACTAATACGGGCGAAACGGCCGAAAACCCCCACATAAAGGTAGAGTGGAACTACACCGAAATCACAGAGAGCACTTTGGGAGGACGATGGCTCAACAAGAATTGCAAAAATTCGAGCGAAGGTGGTCACAGCGCATTCACGAGCTGTAATTTGGGCCGTTACTTTAGGAAAGGAAGAAGTGTAATCAATGCAATATAAATATAATAGTTTGGTCAGTACTTTGATAAAAACTAGTGCACAAGTATGTAAATTATTGTTCCAGTTCATTTTCGACATTGAATTCAATATGGCAAACATATTTATGGATGAGCCAAAGAACAAAATTTTTGTCGTGGATGGGTCCGTGACATTTGAGGATGATCATATTCCTGAGGTGAAGGGGCAAGGAGAACTTTCCTTGGACTATCCAGAGACCTTGGTGGTCGTGGAACTGATGGGCTCTAGAGAGAACGACTCCACTCTAAGATCACCCTTGAAATACAAAACTAGCGTAAAATATTTCATTAATACTTTTGAATTTGATTAGTAATGTATTCAAAAAATAGACACTAACGTTAAGACTGATACATTTGTGGATCAAGTCATGCCGTTAGTAATTACTAATTAGGTATGTATATTGGGTTTGTGTAGCAACTCCAGCACATTGACTTACCCAAAGAGGATAAAAATGGTGTGGAATCGTACCGTGAAATTTCCCTGTACTCCTCATTCCGTCAGCGATTTACGGTTAAGATCATACCTTTTGTTGAATTAAGAATATGCCAGTTTTATTTGAACCATTTTGACTTTTAATTACTGTTCAGATTGAAGTAAAACAAGTATCCGTGAGCCAGGTGAAGGCAGTATTCAAAATCCCACTTTATCATGAGGCGTTGGATACTCACGAACCTCTCATTTTGGTGAAAACGCCCCATATCAACGCGGTGGGTAAAATGAACAAGTCGAAAAAACTTTTGGTTTGTAAATTGTTTAATTATTATGTCTATCCAGGACTCGTCCGAGTCTGTTCAATGCCGTGCTGTCACGCACCGTCTCAATTTCCACTCCATCCAGCTACTGGAGGATATTAGTATTTACGGAAAAAGTAAAGAGCTGAATTTCAACCTTGACCAAGATACATCTTCGTTTGGCCATTCGGTGAATAGTTACCTGACCCCCACCGACCACCATGACTTTCAGAGCGGCATCATGAGGACAAGGCGAGATGTACAAAATGTGAGTGGGAATGTGAATGACACAGAGTCTACTACAACGACAACTGAGGCAACGCTTGAAATCGCGATTGACATGAAGCCACCGAGTAAAGTTTCAAAGCAAAAGAAACTCGAAGCCTCGGGAAACGCCTTGAAACTCATTTGCGAGTCGGAGGGAGACCGAGACTGTTTGGAAGTGCATTGTGAGATAACAAATCTCCGAGCAAATACTCACATCCACATCCCATTTGAACTGTATCCTGTAAAAGAGAACGTTGGTAAGACTTATTGGGACTAAGATATTATTTCAATTGATTTATGAAGGTAAATATATTCTAGTAGTACGGATCAGTAATTTTATTCCTTTAAAAGACAAGGTGCTCAAGTCTACTCAGAAAACAAGTTTGTTCATCGAGACTTCTGGCTACGCCACAATATTCCATGGCATGGGCGAAAGTTACAAAGATAACGACGTGGCGCAAACCGTCCTCATCAAAATCTCGGTGAAGCAGGTGGAACTTTGGGTTTACATTGCCGCTGGAGCGTGTGGCGTCATCCTTTTAGCTTTGATTATCATGGGGTTGTACAAGGTACTACAAACAACTTTTGGGCGATTGGAGCTCTCAACACTTGGAGCTATAAAAAGTGCCTTCTATTTTATTTAAAAGTGTGGCTTCTTCAAGCGAGAAAAACGCCAGCAGTTGAATCAAATGAAGGCGGAGCAGAAGCGAAAGAGCATGTTGGCGTCGACCCGCCAGAGTGTTATGCAATCATCAGGAGGAAGTATGATGGGAATTGTAGAGGAGGATTTCGAAAGCCAGCAGAATCTCTTGCTCTGCTCGCTAACGGAAGTGGAGCATCCGACTGCATACGAGGACACTGAGCTCGAGCGAAAAACGAGTCTGAACCCTAATTAAAACGTGATTTAGAATTTTAGAACGCTTTAATTAATACGACCGCTTTAGAATTTTGAGACTTTTTGTGATGCTGACCCATATATATATTTATGTAGATTTATTAAAAGTAGTTTTAATTAAAAGTCATATTTTGTATGTGTGCGCCTTGTCGTTATGTTCTATTTCGAATTGGGCCAGTAAATTAACACAAATTTAGGTCAGAACTGTGAGAGGATATTGAATCCGTCAAAAAAAGATGACGTTTTAATGGCGACTTTTGAGTAGCAAATACTACTTCCGGAAGCTTTACGAGAGCTATGAATGTGTTTTAACGCATAATGAAATTGCGCTTTATCTTTACCATCACCATCAGCTTCAAAGTCTGTGCTTAGGTCACGCTATCGTAATTTTAAAAATGCAAAATTTTATATATGACTTTTGCTCAACTGCCTCCCAAGTCCCAAGAGAGACTGTAAAAACCTTTCTATGCATATTTCAACGTGTGAGGTTATTCATTACCTGATGTTGAGGTCACTTAAGTTCCTATATGGATTGAATTTTTTAGTACTCAAGGATGATGCATATTTGCTTGCTTTAGTCTTAGTACATGTCACCAAGAATGACATTTGTATGCATGTTAAATCTAAAAGATACACTTCTTTAACACCTTTAAAAGCAGAGACCATGACATCTCTTAAACAAATCTCTACTGTTTTGGGTCCCCCTCTCGCAAAACTTATATAAAATAGTTTACATCCTCCGCAACATGTAATCATTTCGATTTCCCTTTTGTTCAAAACAACAACTTTGGTTAAATGTTTGCTTTTCAAAATTTCTAAAAATGGCACTGCTACACAAATCCCACAAAGTTCAATTGTGTTTAGCCCTTGCTGCATTGTTACATTCAGTGCTTGTTTGTGAATGTGCTCCGAAAAACTTTTTGTTCGAGGGCGATACAGGGGAAGTGACCACGGTGGCGAGTGTCGTCACGGAGCCAGTGACATCGCTCGACTATGTGCTCATTGACAATGAGCTCGGGCCTGGAGAAGAGGACATAATCGCGCAGCCTTCGGAAACTTCAGAAAACATAATTGCCAGTGAGAGCCAAACGACGTCGAGTAAAAGTGGAAATGAGTTGGGAACCGGAAATGGAGGAAACAAGGGGACTTCGGGAACCTCGACGCAAATGAATCTCATTCTTTTGCAACAGCTCCAGGAGCAGTTGAGGCGACAACAGCAGATTCAGCAGTTGGCCCTGCAGAGTCAACAACAACAGGTCACGCAGCAGGTTCAACCGCAGCAACAGCAGCAATTCAGTTTGGAGGCGCTGGTCAAGTCCGTGCTGAAGATGATTCACGTGGCAAAGACAAAGATTGACGCCGGGGCAAAAACGTTTCGAGACATTTTGCAGTTGTTTGATAGGAAAAAGTATATTGTGCCGCAAGGCTCTGAGAATAATATGATTGTGACTTGATAGCTTTTGGGGCATTGTGATAATTATTTTTGGGGGACGAGGGGTGATGGTCTAATATAATTGTAGGGAGCTTGTTCATAGAAATTGCCAAAAAATATATTGTTTATCTAGTTGTAAAAACGCGTTGCAAAATTCATTTCAGTGTGACTAAAAATTGGGAAATAATTTAAACTGCAAACTTTGCGTAAGTAATGGCCGATTTGAGAGTAGTTGCTGGCACTGGCATCATAATTAATAGAGTAGAGGTCAGGAACACCCACACTACGTCCTCTAAAGCATGGCTGGCGCGTTTAACCTCCCCATCCCCAGCCTACAAGACATTTTCATGAGCTCACAAATACAGGATTTTTGCACATGTCAGTTAGATTTTTATGCGCTTACCCCCTCCTCCTCCTCCGCCGCCGCCACCACCTCCTTTGCCTCTACCCCCACCTAAGAAATGTTAAAAATAAGTTTTTAACTTGGTTTCCTTCAAAAATCCAAGTTTATAGCACATTTCCCCTTAAAAATACACGTTTTTATGGTCAAATTCTTACCTCCGCCTCCGT
>JAHZMY010000897.1:0-14726 GCA_027743915.1 Seira sanloemensis
CTCGACTTGTGTCTTGAGGAAATCACATTTCTCAAGATTTATGGTGAGGTTCGCGGCCTTCATGCGTTGGAAGATGAGTTCCAAGTGATGTAATTGCTCGAGCATGGTCTTACTATATAAAATTATATCATCAAGGTACACCCTCGCAAAAACGCCTAAATAGCCTTGTAGAACTTTCCTCATCAGATTCTGGAACGTTTTCGGAGCGTTGCGGAGCCCGAACGGCATCACTAAGCAGTGATAATGTCCGTCCTGCGTTATGAATCCCGTCTTCTCTACGCTCTCCTTCGCTAAAGCAACTTGCCAGTATCCCGCTTGTAAGTCAATCACAGAATAGTAATACCCGTGCGGAATGAGACGCAGTATTCGGTGAGCTGATTCCATTGGTGAACAGTTTGGTTTGGTTCTAGCATTTAATTCCGTGAAGTCAATGCAAAGTCTCCACTTTCCTGTCTTCTTCATTGCTAGTACGACTGGTGAAGCGTACTGTGAGTTGGTGTGCTCTATCAATCCTTCCAATAAAAGGTCTTCGACTTGTCGATTTATCTCATTTCTTTTGTTTTCTGGGTAAGGTATAGGTGGTCTCTGTACAGGTCCTCCTTCCGCTTCAATGATATGGTAAGTCCAACTGGTAGTTCCAATTTTCCCATCTGTGCGCGCTACAGACTTGTACTTCCTCAGAAGCTTTTCGATTTTCGACGTTATCTCGCCGTCCGTTGGTTTCTCTACCCTTGGTCCAATTGAAGCATGGATTTGTCCTTTCTTCTCGTCTATCATCTCGATAGGAAATATTATGTCTGGGTTGTCACCAAACCAGAACTCGTTCCTTGCTAGACGAAATACGATATCATGTTTCTTGATAACATCTACGCCGATCAGCATTGGTACTGCAAGCACTTCCCAAACTGCAAAGTCGTGTGTTATCTCCCGTCTTCCGATTTGAAATGTAACTTGAATACTTCCTATATTCCAAGTTATCTTCTTGTCCGCCGTAATCATCATTGATTTCTGAGAAACTTGAAACTCCGGGTTGATTTTGAGTGCTAGCTGCAAGTCTATCACTGAACATGACCCTCCTGAATCTAACAGTATGGTTATAGTCATCGAATCTGTCTGTACATCCATTAATATAAGGTACTCTCAAAACCTAAAGGCAAAAATCTGAATTTTTTTTGAAATAATGCAGATCTGCTGCACCTGTTAATGAGTCATAAAAATTGTTTCCATCACAACTTCGTCAACTCGCCTTGCCTAATTCTAGCAGCACGGTTATAGTCATCGAATCTGTCTGTACATCCATTAATGGTAATCGTGAGCCGCTGGTTATGTAAAGTACCGGATAAAGACACGACGCGGTCCTCATGTCCCTCCGTTGGAGTTTAAATCCGCCTCATCGGATTTAAAAAGGACGGGAACGTATCCTTTCTCTGACCAGTAGCACATTGCCATTCCAACGTTACTAGGCCAATCCTTGGCCTTATGTCCTCGACCGTTGCATTTGAATTATTTTGTCTGAGTAGTGGATGGATTGTTCATCACTTTTGATGGATGAGGGCTGCTTTTACGCCGTTGATCTTTATGTTTAGAATCTCTGTCGCTGGTACTTGACTCACGTGATGATGGGCCAACACGACTGTAGCTGGAATCCCTTTTTCCTGATTCAAAGTTATCTCGTCTTAACCTCCATTGACCTCTAGATGAGCCTCCAAGGAAATCTGGGGCACCTCTGCCTCGAGGTGGTAACCCACATTGGTCACGGTCTTGGTGCTGGTGCTTGCCTTTCTTCTTCTTTCTGTCCTGTTCCCCTGTCGTCATTGGTGGTACTTTATCAAAAATGTTATTCTTTCTATCTTCCTCCGTAAGCAACTTTGTAGTTGTGACGCAGGCTTGGATCAGCTCGTCTGGACTTTTCTTAAAATCCGGGCCAAGCACTGTTGCTAATCTGGGATGTAATCCCTGTTGAGCGTATTTTGTTAATTCTTAATTTGTTCCATTGGGGTAGGTCTCTTTTGCAAGTGTCACCATTTCATAAATAAAGGTCTCCGTTGCCTCCCAAATTTCCGGCTTTCGGGTCATCAGTCCGGCTAGTCTGCTTTCTTTATGATGCCAGTTGTCAAAACGTGCCTTGAACATGTCCTTAAAACCGTTCCAGTCTGCCGCTGTGCTTCCTACAAATGAGTACCAGCTTTGTTCGCTTTCCGTCAAACACGGCTTCATCAATGTGACGTAATTAGCTTCCTCTTGTTGTAACCACTTAAAGTAATTCTCACACTCTTTCAAAAATGTGTCTGCGGTCTGTTTGTTGGGATTAAATTTTGGCTTTGGAATTTCCGCAACTTTAGATGGAGGTTTGATTTTCTGCATTGCTGCTACTAAATCGTCAGGGTTGATTTTCTCTTGCGTCTCGAGCACAAGGATCTTATTCTTCAATTGTTCCACAATTAATTTGAGGTCCGAGACTTCCTTCTCATGTTTAAGCTTTTTCAGCTTGTCTTCTTTATCTCTTGCCTTCATCGCATCCATAATCAAGGCCTTTACGTCGTCCAGTGTAAACGCCATTTCGACTTCCGGTTCAGTCCTCCGTTCAGTTTTGGGTGATGGCTCTGGACTCTTAAACAATTCCTCTTCAGAGCTAAAGACTTCCGTCTCAACTAATGAATTATTCTCCGTATGCACCACTTCTTCAGGGACTTCTGGTATATTCGAAGGTTCTTTATTACTATTGCTTCTACTCCTTCCTTTGAATCGTGAATCTAATAAATCGTTGGATTCTACCAGCTTTGCATCACGTTTGGACATTTAGATCTCCTCTTCTTGGAGTATTTAGTTTTCTAGGTATAATTGGTAACAGCGGTCATCGTCAGAAGTGTGAATAAATAGGTACACGGAAAATTCCTCGGATTCGGTAATTGCAAAATTCCATGAAATATCATCCATGTAATAGAAAACCGGAAAATGTATGACAGTCATAATAAATGTAACAACAAAATTCTCTTATTCGATAAATTGACTTCCGGTACTGCAAATTCTAGTATATTGTAAGATCTGTCAGATTAGGGAGCTTGGCCCCTCAGCTCGATCTAGAGTTATGTAGCGTAAGTACATTTAGGAAGAATTTGAGTAGGTAGTATGCAGCTTCAGAGGAGAGGAACGATGCTCAGGACAGGTGAAAGCCATATATAGAGAATGACTTGATGATGATGTGAAGATGACAAGAAATATGTTTATGTATGTATGTGTGGAAGAATGAACCTGTGTGAAAGAAAGAGAGTATTATGGCAGATGGGATTTTGACGTCCTGGTGAATTGTATAAGCTCCGTCAACCTACTTGTACTTTTATTATTTTATTTATTATTGTGGATTGATAAAGTACGAAATTAGTTACTGTTATACCTTTACCCTTTGTGCCTATGTTGTGCATTATTTTGCCTACATTACATTCCCATAATATCCGCATAATTAACCTACGAGTTGAGTGAGTCCAGAACCCGGCTTTACCTTGTGGCGTGACCGTTAGGACCTAACCCCTAGAAATGGAGGTGTGGAGGATACGGGTAAATAATTATAAATAATGGCATACAATTAATGATGTATTCATGAAGGCGAATGAGTGCGAGTGTCCGTTACCCCTCATCCCCCGACCCCCACATTTCTGACAGATCTTAATTGCATAAATCCATATATCCTCCTTCTTACATAAATATCTGCTTATTCTCAGGTGCTTTACGCCCTCTATCCGTGTGAGTAGCTACTATTTTAATTATATACACATTTACTTAAGTGCATATGTACTTGCTTATCATAAGTAGCGTACACATTTAATAACTAGTACGCTGCCAATCGTAGGCACTCGCACGATAGCTACCGCAAAATATTTATTATGACACCTTTTTCGTATATTGTGTGTGTATGTGAACCTGCTTAGCGTAAGCAGTGTTCAATTATTTACAGTACGCTGCCAATCATAGGCACTCGCACTGCAAAATAGACCTTTCTCTCTCTCACCAGCATTTTTATTTCCGTCTATGTGCAAAAAAATGAGCTTGCTCAACTTGAGCAGTGCTTCTAATTCCCCCCCAATCAGTATGATGCCAATCGTAGGCAATCCTACTGATTAACTTGATTGGCCAATCATAAGCCGCGTCAAGTTATTTATGCATTGTTTGCCAATCATTGGCAATACATAAACATGCACATTACTAACAGCACAAAAAAACTTTGGATAGGTGATGATGATCCTTTCTCTCTCTTGCACACACAAAAAATATGCGAAAAAAAATAATTGCACCTCTTTAATGTAATGTCATATCCCCATTTAGCACTTCATTCAACCGCAGGTATATTAATATATCCCTAGCTTAAAGTTTTTTTTAATAGGGCGTCGGCACTTTCCAACTAGTATAAGTTATCATAACAATAGCCATCTAGATTATCGTCATGGTAACTCCCACCTGCTCAATCCTGGCAGGATCGCCATGTCACAGCCTCTGGGGGCTTGCTAGTAGTCGTCTTGTTGGCTTGAGGATTGCGAAAAATGGGGTCATGAGGGAAACCTGTGTACTTTCTCCGCAGTTTGGAGAGTTTGCAGAAGTAGAAGTAGTAGAAGGGAGTTGGTTGGGGCTGACGAAGAGTTCCGAGAATGGTATCTATGATGGGCTGGTGTGGTACGGAAAAAAGTACAGCGGCAGCAGTGGCAGTGGAGGAACTCTAAATGAGTTGAGGCGTTTTTTACGAGAGTGGACTGTCGATTCTTGACAATTTTGAGGAGAAACTTTCATTTGTTAATTTTCATTTTTGGGACCGAGGGTTTGCAAAAAAATATCTTGTAAAATTTGTCACAGCCTCTGGGGGCTTGCCCTGACCTAACACGCGCAATATGTGAGGTGCAGCGACTTACTCTTCTTCCCCTTACCCCCCGGATGTGGTTGTCGGTCCTGAACAGTAACGCTGAATATACTTTGGTGGATGAGCTGGTCGGCAAACCTTATGCCTTACACAGGCTCTCTGCAAACCAGTGNTAAATATACTTTGGTGGATGAGCTGGTCGGCAAACCTTATGCCTTACACAGGCTCTCTGCAAACCAGTGGTGCTGAAAGGTCGATCTCACTGATGACAATGACAAACCAAATAATATGTGCAATACTCGCAGAACAAGGCAAAGGGTTACTGGATAATGTAGGTCTTTTATTTTATACTGTTTAGGCACAGTAACAACTACCAAATTAATTAAAGCTAACTAGAACTACAATTTAGTCTCAGTGGCAGCTGAGATGTATCTTAGCACTACTTGACAACAACACTTTTCCCTCATCTGCTCTAAAGCATCTTCTTGTTTGAGCGATCCTCCGGCTTCGCTCATAGCCCCTTTACTCTAGTGTTGATGGTTAAGCTGCTCCTCTTGACAATTTATTGCTATATTAATGCAAATGAATGTACATATGTATGTTTCCTTTTTTCTTGTATTACAGTCAAAAACGAAGTTGAGAAAAACTTAACCATCTATATGAATCAATTCAAATGTTGGATATGATGACGGTGACATGCCGGCTGCAAAGTCTCAGATTTTGGAATGAGAATGAGACGAGTTTCACTTCATTTTGGGGAAGAAGGAGTTAAACGGGGAATACTTATAATTTAGAATGGGTTTTTAAATGGAGGGAAATTTAACAGTGAAAATATTTTGAGAGGAGCTGGCCAGTGATGGATTAGAAAGGAGAATTTTTTAAAATTTGTGAGTTTTGCGGGATTTTATGGGGACAACTATGTCTGTCCAAATTGGGACAGCTTTTTTAGCTTTAAAAAGTTGTTTTTTTTAAATTTAGGGGTTTCCAAGTTTTTCAGCGTAGTGCAAATATATATTCTTGTTGGAATTGCAAGAATATCAAGATCAGGTTTGCTTGACTGATTATTGTACCCTAAACCAATAGTTTCAGTCATTTACGAAAACTCTGGTCATTCCTTTATGTTTTCAGATAATTGATAGTTCTTAGTTATCACGTTTAGATCTCAAATCATAGTATTTCTCTGTTACTTCATATTTTCATGTTTACATTTTTTCGTTACGTTATTATCTCCTCAAATTGTTCTTTATTATTTAAAAACTTCCTAAATGCGACCGTTTTTGATTTCACAAATTTGGATTTGCTTTCTCAATACACATTTTGTCATTTGATATACATTCGTTACTTCTAGCTTGCTCATTTGAATTTGAATCCCGGAATGGACCAAGTTCTAATTTACAATCATCAAAATAACAGAACATTTCTGCCCCCTATAATATGTATGTACATACAAATTTATATTGCAAAGATTATTTTGCATTTTTTTTCTCGCTAGTTTCAAGTGCTTCTCCCAACTTCTACATTTCGACCCTATTAGCCTGAAAAACTTTATACTTCTTTATATTAAGATGTAAGATGATGATGATGAGGACGATCAGTTTTGAGATTTCCTGTCATGCTGACTCATTCCCTCAGTTATTTATGGGCTTTTCCTCCCTTCCCTACTGTCTACGAGATTTGAGTCTTTTCAGGTTTTTCAGTGTTTTTAAGTTTTTTTAGTTCACGTTCATTTCTCTCTTCCAACTCAACTCAAGAAGAAAATCTGTCCGTGATATCTGTATATTCTTACATATCCCAGCTTTTTTTCATTTTCTGCCAACTTTGGAGGATTATGCCTATACTGTATACCGCCCCTGCCCACTGTGGCGAGGAAGACGCACTGGCTCTGGCTGTGATCGCTGTCCTCTTGAGTCTTATGAAAAATTAAGAAATTAGATATTTTTCTGCAATGCCAAGCTAAGCAAATGGCTTATTTTTCTCAAGAAAAAAAGTCAGAGATGATTTTGTGAATTTTTTTCTACTTTGTTGCAATTCACATTATGCAGGAGAGACGAATTATTAAGCTCAAGGAGAAGAATTGCGGAATCATTGTTGTTTTTATTTAAAGTCAGGCGTGACTCGGCCAAAATATCTAAGTCATTTTTAGAGAGAGGATGATGAAGACTCACTTTAATTTGAGGGGAAAATTCATAAATTCATATGCATTTGAATTAGGGTTGAAATGTGGGGAAAACTAGAATTGGTAAATACCGGTAATATTTAGAGTAAAACTTAACTGTCCAATGCTGTCCAAAACTCAAATACGTATATATAATGAATGGGAAACACTTCAAGGCTGGGGCATTGTGAGTCAAGTGATGTACCGTATCTGTAGCAGGCAATTTTGACATTTTAGACCTTTATCCAGAGAAAAAAGATGTTTTTCCATCTCCCCGGGAAAAACCTGTGCCTGGGCAAAAATCCAACAATAACTTTTTTTAAGCACAGTTTGCATTTTGCATGCTTGTCTCATAATTAGCTAAGAAAGAAGGAAGGAGAAATATTTTTTCCGCTGAAAAAAATAAGTGTTTCGTGAAAATGTCTTCTAATCTCCGTCTCAATTAATCATTGGGGAAATTGCATGGTGCCATCATCAACTTTAAATATATTACGTTTTATGCACACACGAAAAAATAGTGCTAACTAAGAAAGTAAGTATCAGCGGATTTTTTCTCTATTTTGTAATAAATTTGGAGAAGTTAGTTCAGAACCAGAAAAAAAAGATATTTTAAAAGAAAAGAAAATGGAGACGGAGAGATGAGCATGAGTTTAGTTAACTTCTAAAAGACTTTACTTTTAAAAGAATAGGGAAAGGGAATGAAATTTATTATGATTTTAAGGAGAAGGAGAAGCAAAAAAAAAATCAGCAAGTCATGGGAAAAGATAACGTTGAACTCGCGAGATTGCTCACTGAGGCTTAAATCTCGCGCCCAAAAATATATATGGCAGGGTTTGTTCTGTGGAAAAAAGTAAGTGGCTGGTTGATGGCGTGGAAAATACCGGATTGAGTTGAAATTCTGAAACACGAATTTCCTGAAAGTTTCTAACGCGTTGGTGCCACTAAGTGAATTTTAAAAAATCCAATTATCGAATTCCCACCAGCTCGAATCTTAGACACTTCTGACACGAATTACACGGGACACGGAAGGTGGGGGTTCTGAGATTTTGTGATAATACATGGTATAAGGTTACCCTATCCTACAATGTATAAGGGTGTGACATGGGGGAGCAGGTCAAGAAAAATCGTTTGTTTTTGTGCTACGTTCATGTACCATCCCCTAGGTTAAAATTTTGAAAACGTGCTTTTGAATTTAAAATTAATTTAGACGTTTTTCGTCTGAATTACATAATGTGAAACGTGCAAAACCTAGCTCGCGAAAAACGTCCAAAACTCTAATGCCATAGAAAGTAAAAGAAAGGAAAAGAAAGGAAAAACTCAGAATTGTCAATAGTTGGGAGTTGGGGCATTGTGCGATAAATGATGCTTGTACATACGTAATGCATTTAACAGGAGCTTTAAACTTTCTTCCGGGTAAACCGTTTTTTTTCATGATTCCATTAGCCAAAATCTGTGACTGGGAAAAGCTAAACTCCTTCCAAAGCCGAAAATTGCTCCATGGCTGAAATCTTTTGCAAAATATATTTCAGCCATCTCTTCTTTTTCTTCTTCCCCTGCTACTGGCTACCCACATTTTGACCTTCCCATTTATAAGGAATTGTTTTGAAAACTGCACAGGCTCCAATCCAAAACCCCAGCCTAACTCTACTACCACCATTGCCTAAAGTACTAAAAACAACATCACATTAGCATAAATCGCCTTCGAATTTCTAAGGAAGAACAAAGGGGAAATGCAGTTCAAAAGACTTCATTTCCCAACATCAGCTTGTTACTTATACACAATACGGAAGTTTTTTCCTCCAATCCGTCCAAACTCTTACATCTTCGGGAGAAGGAGTCGATGTCGATCTTCGATGGTCGATGGTCGATGAGCCATCCATTTGCAATTCAGGATAATAGTTCACTCTTCTACTCCTTCCTTGGAGCATGGAGGGGATCATGACTTAATCAAAATTCAATCGGGAAAAAGCAAAGCAGCATTCACAGCAGTAGAAAGAAGCACAACACAAACAAAATTCTCTTTTGTCTACAAAAACATCTCATGGAATTCTTGAAAGTTGAATGAAATGATCATGACTTTCCTTCCACTTCCACCTCTGAGAAAAATGGAGGAGAGGTCATTACTTGAATGACGCTGTTTTTTTAAAAAACCTTTTTCAAAAAGAAAGAAACAAACTTTTGAATTTAAAATGAGAAGATGGATTTTTCACTTATTTCTCTTGTAAATATGTACATACGTATTTGTGTTCATCCGCATTCTGTATTTCGGTATTCGACATCCATTCGATTTTACAATCGGAATCTCGAAATATAGGGACCTTCCACTAATTACGTCACGTACTGACACTGAGGAGTAGGGCAGGCTCAAACAATTTGTGAATCGTGACAATGTACATATGATAAATGATAAATAGTGAGGATATATCCTTTCCTACAACAATATAAGAAAAATTCCGTTTTCAATGCGTGACGTAATGTATGAGCAGCCCCTAAAGTTTGTGATTTTGTGAAAACTCTGAGTACTAAGAAAAGGCATAATAGATTATTAGCAGTATCACGTGCTCATTTCTATTCTAACGGAGAAGGAAAACTCCTCGTCCTCTGCAAAAAAATATGCCGCTTTTTTTCCCTATTTTTCTTGAGGCTGCTGAAATCGTTGAAATGAGGCTGATCAGAAGATCATCGTGATATCGTACAGGGCATCATAGTAAGCGAAAGAGAGAGAGAAAAAAAAGATGTTTCTTCAGAGTTCTCAGATATATTTTTCTCATTTTTCTCAGCTCCAAATGATTCGTATCATTTTGAAAGTTGAAAGGATGGTTGTGTTGAGTATTTATGCAGTTTGGTAAAAAAGAGTGAAAAGACGGAACAACTGAAAATACATTAAGAAGGAAATGAGTTGGAGTTGGACTTTTTGAAAAAAACAGTATTATTTTGGATTGGGAAATTCGTGTCAGCGGAGATTAAGCTACATGGATTAAATAGACAGAGGCTTTGTGCTACATAGTTTAGTGAGAAAACATATACTTAAACATGGGACAACTGAAATAATAATGGGTCAAAGTGGGGTTCAGTAAAGGTGCGGAAGGTTGCATGTGCATACATAGAGGTGATGCGAGGTCAATTTTTTGAATGGAAGGTTAAACCTGAAACGGATTAAAGATTAGAATTGCTAAATATAAGTAATTTTTAAGTTGAGATAAGAATTTATTGTCTTGAAACAGAACCCCAAAACGAGGTATGGTATTACAATGCCGACGTGAATGTCAGAATTGTTATAATGATAATGATAATATCGAATTTATAAGGAAAAAGTTTGGTGTGAGTTACGAAATATTGGGTACAAATGGGAATTGGGTCGGCGTCAGATGAATGAGATTTCGTGTGGATAAATGATTGACACAAAAATAGTGCGTGCTATGGCTTTAGTTCTAGTATGTACATGTACTTACATCAGTTAAAATTGTTTTGCAAATGGCATTTGTCAAAATTCCCAATTTCGGTTTGGTAAAGACTCCCGCAATATAATTAAGAGGATATTTTAAAAATTATTTTCATAACCAAAAGGAATAATTTTATCAATAAATTGCAAGTTTTAAATGATGTTAGACAAATCCTGGAAAAAATTAAAAAATTGTTGGCAAAATAAAAATAATTGAGACTACATTTTAATAAATTTAATGTAAAACCGTAAATAAGATTCATTTTCACGGTACATGGCACAGGTAACAATTACTCATTGCTAGAACGAATTTTTAAAAACCAATATCAAATTTGATCAGGTACAATCAAGTTATAAATTAAAAAATGAATTTTTCGCTACATTTCAAAAAAAGTTCTTGACAATAAAGTTATTCTTAAAACGAGTGCAGCAAAAATCTCACAATACAAAATTTTTGTTGTGGTTGTGAGATTCCGTTTTACAGTTTTGGTTTACAGATATACGGACATACAGTTCATCTCACTGGCTATATTCAGTCCGCCTTGGCTACATGTACATAATAAGGTGGCGTGTAAAGAGAACAGCTGAGTTGTGTTTATGGTTTGAAACAAAAAGTCTGTATGGCAACACAAAAACAACGGCTGTGTGCGTCCGCTTTGGTTCATGGAAACCGGCAGGACTGAATACAGCCAGTGAGATGAACTGTACATACATTTCATTCCCAAACCATAAAGCCCTTCTCAAATTCTCTCAAGTAACAACAAAACGTGCTAAAATCTATCTTCTCTCCAATAATATGCATCCTTACTTAATACTTTCTACATGTTTTCTCTCCAAATCCTTTCTCAAAACTCATCCTTTTTACTCCAATCAATTTTCCTTTTCCTCCCAAAATACTCCAACATTTACATAATTTCTCTAAACAAGACTCAAGAGAATCACTTTGAATCTTCAGGTTTCAAAGCAGTTCCACTCTGCAAGAAAAAAACAGCTCAACTCACTTCTTTTCTGTTTCTCTTTTTATCCTTGTCCTTGTAACACTTTATTGGCCAATTCAAAATCAATCTCATTATTATATGTAGGTATGTACAAATATTTTCGCACAAAGTGATTGAAATAAATGGCATCCATTCTTCTCCCTAACTGCTGGCTGCAAGGACCCTTCATTTTTATTCCTCTCCTTCATCCAACGTCCAATTCCCCAAAAATTTACAAAAAAAACATTTGAAATATTTTTCAATACATGTCAATATTTTTTTCTCAAAAGAAATCAGTCAATTTTTCATTACTTTTCTAATCTTGGCGCGACTGTGAGTACATCCTAATGTATGAACGGACCTTTCGCTCGAACTCGTCCGCATTCTTCTTGAACATCCCGGCGGCCTCGGTGTTCAGGGGGTCGTCGAAGTTCAGGAGGTCCTTCAATGTTCAGGAGAATGAAAAAAATGTTAAAAACAAAAATATAGTGGCAAAATCAATTTCCCTTTAATTTGCATAATGTTACCGAATTACCATATGTACATACCAAGAATAGGGAGTTGATGCCCAGGACGACATCCTTGAGCTGGCAGACGGGGCTCCAGGCGTTCTCGTCGATGCCCCCTGCCCTCAAGATGCTCAGGCAAACGGCACCCTCCTCGGCGATGTTCGGGTGCCAGATTCGAGTGTTGCACTTGACCTTTGGCGGCTGGGTGTAAAAATAAAAATAATTAATAAGATAAGCCCATTTAAAAAATAATTAGCTGGAGTAGCTTAAAGCTTAAGGGTTGCACTCTGACCTCGTGGTTGTATCCTTCTGGTACGTTAATGGAGAAGGCGATGAGCTTGCAGGTGCCTGGCAGCATATCGGCCAGTTTCTCAGTACACAACTAAAATAATCCAAAAAAACCAAGAACTTTTAGGAAGTAATTGATATTTACGAGTATTGAGATTTTTCTAATGGGATGGGAAAAACTTTTTCTCCTGGAAAAAGTCTAGAAAGTCCAAAACTGCACAAAACGTCCGCCGGATGCATTACATCATTTGTCTCACAATGCCCCAGCCACTGAGTTTTCTCCACTTTTTACATTGTACGTAAGGCATAGGAGTTTTGGACGGTTTTTCAAGCAGCTACAAGTTTTGCTCGAGTCCCAAATGCTGTTTGCCGGTATTTGTCAATTTTAACTTTTTCCCGAATCCGACCTTAGCATATAATTTATTACCTCCTTCAAAACCAGCTTGTCCCTGATGGAAACCCTTATGCTCCTCCTCCTCTCACTCGCCTCTTCCGCGGGGATCTCCTCCTGACCCCCAGCTGCAGCTACTTCAGCATTATCATTATTCTCCTGCGGTCCCTGTGAATCGGCAGGAGCCTCTTGGGGTTGGTTATCGTTGGGAGCCGGGGCCTGATTTCCAATTTCCTCTTTTTCGCCGAAGCTCGAAGAGATTTCATCTTCGGGGTAACCTTCACTATCACTCTCGCTTTCATCCCCATCCATGCCTCGCCATTTTCAAATTCTCTTCGTCATCATCAGCATTAGCAATGGCTGCAGAGAGAGCTGCATCCTCAGAGTCGAGGTCACTGGTCTCGTCCATGACCATATCGGACTCCGTGTCAGTGTCATCCGACTCCCTTACAGGGTGAAAGGGAACGAGCTCTTTCTGGAGCATTCTGAGATGTGATTTTTAAAAATATTTATCTCTAAATATTACATAGCCCTAAGGCCACGGCATGGACGGAGAGGTCCGATTCCGGAAGAATTGGGAAATTGTGCAGAGTCGGTTGATGGCAGTAGTAGTTGGAGGTTGGATGCGCAATGTACAATTTTGTTGAAGTTATTTATGAAGAAAGATTCTGTATTAGAAAAATTTGATAGGCTAATTTGCATATTCGGAGTACTATAGCAGCCACTATAAGAGTTACTTTAATAATTATGAAGTGATGATGATCAATGTCTTTGTTTGATTCAAGGCAAATTGTTTAGAATGCTATGTACAATGTATATCGTAAAGTACAGACATTGAACAAAAGATGGGCGAAGGCATTTGGCAAAAGGAGATTACATACTTTTAAATATTACGTAGCTGAGGCGTTTGATTGACCTATTGAGTTTTAGTCCTGTTTGTCTGTCCTGAGTTTTCGAGAGTCATGAGGAATCGATTCTAAAGACACAGCATAAAATATTTCAGTGAAAATGATCCATACAAATATTGCTTAATTATTCAAAATTTGGAAAACTTAGACTTGAGGGATTACCCATTCCCTAGCATTTTCCTCAATAATGGGAAAAGCGTTTTTATTTTTAAGACAAATCCAAATTTTCTTAACCTGTCCTACATTTCTTCTAAATCGATTACATCCCGTGTCTTACAATGCCCCAGTCAATAAGTTTCTCATTTCTTTCAAGAACCCAGTTCCCAATTCGGGTTTTTGTACTTACAGTTTTAGGCAGCCACGTTTTGGACGCTTATAAGGACATTTTTCTCATTTTGACGGTCCTATTTTTGAATCTGCGTTTTTTCCCAGATTTTAGCCGTGGCAAAATATTAAATTGTAAATGCAACTCTGTCATCTCACATCTCTTCTACGCTTTCAGCTACGTACACATACGTAATATTTTTATATTTTTTTAAATCGTCTCACAATCGAAAAGCTTTTATCTCTTTCAAATACCTCTATACTCGAATTTAGAATTCCAAACTTCAATATCCAATTGAAACCGCCCGCCCTCGAAAGGCCAAACTCATTGGCCACACATTGGAAATCAGCGGGAGATGCTCCAACCTCAAATAATCCTGTCTGCATTCGAGTATGCGTGCAAATGATGGCTTTTGTTTAACTAAATGTTTTATTTTTTCTGTACTAAGCCTAAGCCTCATATTCCTATTTTTTGTCTTCATTAACCTCACGCTTCCTCATTAGCCATTAGCCTCATGAGCCTCATGTTCCCATTGATCGCCAACAGAATTCCTCTGATATTTTTTTCTCCTTTATCTTATCTCCACAGGAAAAAATCTCTAGTCTTTCGCCTTTCCTTCCCAGAGAAAGAGAAAATTCAATGCATGACTTCCTCCCAACTCTAGCATTTAACTCGAAAGAACGCTGCAGTGCAACGAGACGGTTGACTGAGATCACACGTTTTGAGTTTTGACGATGCCTTTTGTACATTTGTAAAATACCACCAGAAGAGTTTGGTAAAAAAAAATGCCTTTGTTTTTTTCGGAGTTTCTGACTTTTAGTTTTTAAATAAAGTTTGTCCGGTTAGAAAGGTGACTAAATGTTTCCCCGAAATTCAGAAACATGG
>JAHZMY010000898.1:0-12973 GCA_027743915.1 Seira sanloemensis
TATTCTATGACACGCTGGCTTCTTTTGTGCTACACGGCAGGCGACCATTGAAAATCGAAAAAATAGGCAAGTACTCAACTTTTATATTCAGAATGACATGATTATTCCTTTGGCAAGGAAAACTATTTTGTTGTCAGTTGAATACAAGGGTTTAGGAAATGGCCGGATCTAAAAAAAATCCACGCATTCCATTTTGTAAAACGCTGCACAGGATACAATGTAGAATACATTTTATGCTGCCAATTGGCGATGAAGATAATGATGATGATAAGGATATTTGTGGCATTTGCATTAAATAAAACGCTAGAAGTAAATATAGTGATTTTTTTATTAAACACGCGGCTTCAAACTTCATGACGTTAAAATGTCAAATGTAAGAGCATTTGTTTTAAACAATCATAAAAAATCACGATTCTTTAAATGTTACAAGCTAGAATGACGACAACCCATTCACCAAACTTGCAATCAATCGTAAAGTTTTTTTTGCAAACCATTTGCCATTTTTTGAATAAAATCCTCTGCCTTCAATTTTTTTAAAAAACTGTTTTAACAATTGTGGTAGTCATTTCAAATCAAGTTGATTTGTCGATACTTCCACTCGGGTCATTTAATACAGAGCCGTTGGTCAATTAATTATTACGCTCTACATATAGCACACATAAGCTCTTCTCTCAATTTATTGGTAACCTACTCAATCCATGACTGTAATGTCTCAATCTTGAAATGCTTGCGCCACAAATTCAAAATTTATATGTATTTTTTGAAGATGTAGACTTTATTTCAGAGCACGCATACTCAAGTGTCTTTTAAAAGAACATAAAAATAAATACTTTTTTCTCAATGAAATGATCCCTAATAATGTATAGGGATTTTGCATTAATGTGCAATAATAATACACAGCACAGTCATTATGGGAGAGACTAAAGACTCATCATATTTCACTCTGCGAAGGACCCAAGCCATAATAAGCACAGCCATATATGTAGCTCCGCTCTATTTTAGACTTTCTCTCCAGCTTTCATGTTTTCCCTATAAGTGTATTTCATTGTTATTTGCGATTATGTTCCGACTTTTTAACTCCAGATACTTGAAGAAATTGGGCAAAGGCGAAATAACGGAGGCAGCAAAAAGAAGCATTGGAATAAAAGAAATGAAAGAGGAGTAGACGATACTGACTTTTTAACTCCAGATACTTGAAGAAATTGGGCAAAGGCGAAATAACGGAGGCAGCAAAAAGAAGCATTGGAATAAAAGAAATGAAAGAGGAGTAGACGATGAAGGCAAAAAGGAATAAAAATTGCTTCGAGCAAAAGGCCATGGTACTTATTGCGCTTTGAAGAAGTGTTCGCTGTAGTGGTTTCCTCCCAGATATTAGCACAAGAGCGGACTATAATACGCTTTTTAAAAGACAATACACACATATATAGTTTTCCCAGCATCATAGGAAAAACAACAGAGTTTTTCTCGGGCATTCCAGACAAGAAATGAAAATGATACTCGTTCTTTTTTTTACCCTTTTAACTCTTAAACAGTCTCATAAAAGGAGGCTGAAAGTGCAGTTTTCATGCAAATTTAGTCTCAGCAGGGATCAATTATTTCGACACTGGCGATGTTCTATCAACAGCCCGACCTCTTCTTTTTCTCATCTTTTCTCTTTTGGCTTTGTTCTTTTCCTCTCTTATAAAATTTCTTTCCCCTTGAAGGAATCTCTTTAAACTCGAGCCCTATATATTAAACCAGCACCCAGAAAGCCTTCTTTTCAAACACATAGGATAAAACGTATAAGGAGCAGTCAAAGTCAGAAAATTTTGTGTGTGTGTGTGTTGGAGTGAGAAAGAGGGGCTCTCACAAAGGAAGGGATACTGAAGAAGAGGAGAAGCAAAAACGGTTTTATAAATGAGGTCGCTGCTGCTTTCCTCCTCTTTCTCCCTTTTTGCCTCGCCGAGTGAAATTAGATTGTGTATCTTCCCCATTTTGCGAGAGATTTTGCCAATGTGCGACTCTTCATATCTTGCTTTGACGAAATGGTCTTTCTTATCTTTACTCGACTTTGAAGGAATGCTAAGCCCTATATGTTAATATGTTGGTGGAAATGGAGCAAAAGAGAATCTGCAAAATTTTTAGCGAGAAAATCATAATATCAAGTGTGATGTAGTCAAGTGGAATGCATCAGATTTCTTGAGATACGCCGTTTTGCATTCACAATAAAATTTTGCATTCCTTTTCTCATACTTTTTTTCAGTGATTAAAGATAATTGTTTGGCAAGGGCGCACAAGTTATCCTTATATTTTCTTTATAGTGATGTGGCGGTTGGGGCAGGTACTTACATATCAAAGCTGGAAACGCTTTCATACCACATTCAACAAAATCACTTTTAGTTTCCTCTTCATTGCAAAAGCCACCATAAAACCATAATCGTCTTATTCATTATTGCACCTGCCAACTTTTCATCACAATCAAGCGACGCAATGCAGGTGTGTACTATATGTATACTATCTATGTCCTCGCTTGAATACTTTTCCAACAACCCTATCTCCATCCCAAACAAAGCAAGAACATTCAGAGAGAAAAAAAGCTGGTAAAAAGTTTTTTTTCTGAATGAGAAATAATCCTCGTAATACTCAAGTCATCTAGGCATTATCGTCGTGCTCAATAAGGATAGTTATAAAAAGAAGGATGGATCATCAACAAGATCACACCGCAACATGGGAAATGTCCTGAGGAGGAAAACTTTTCTCATTGAGCAAATCATCGTTGTTTGATAGAACTTTGAAAAGTTCGCCTCTTCTTTTTTTGTTGGACCGTTTTTTTTTCTTGGCTTCTCCTTGTCATAATGATTATCCCCATGCTATTACTTTTCACACATCAGAGAATGTGTACCTTAAGCTAAGCTGAAACTATCTTGAAAGATAAGTTTGATGAAACTGATGAGTCGAGATCCACAAATGGCACTAATTTTAAAGATTATCTCTTGAAGAAAACAGAAATGAAAAAGTTAAAAAAGCTGCTGCTGCTGCTCCATATATAAATACAGAAGGATATTTTCTGCTCCTTCTTTTTATGTATGTACGTGAATAAATGATAAGATCAAAAGAGGCATTTTTAAAAAAAGTTTTGCTTCCCCAAATAATATGTACAGGTTTAGACTATTTTCAAGCACAATACGACCTAATAGAAGCTAAATTATGATTAATGAATTGACTTCAATCCAAGCTAAAAAGAATCTAGAAAGATAAGTTTGATGAAACTGATGAGTCGAGATCCACAAATGGCACTAATTTTAAAGATTATCTCTTGAAGAAAACAGAAATGAAAAAGTAAAAAAGCTGCTGCTGCTGCTCCATATATAAATACAGAAGGATATTTTTTGCTCCTTCTTTTTATGTACATATGTACATGAATAAATGATAAGATCAAAAGAGGCATTTTTTAAAAAGTTTTGCTTCCCCGAATAATATGTACAGGTTTAGACTATTTTCAAGCACAATACGACCTAATAGAAGCTAAATTATGATTAATGAATTGACTTCAATCCAAGCTAAAAAGCTGTCATGTTGAGTTTGCTTCACCCACTCTACTTGAGGCCTTGATGATATAGCTTTGAGAAAAAAAGGGATAAAAAATGATGACAAGGATGGGTAGGTGGGCATACCATTTTTCATATTTTTTTTTGATATGATATGACTAGTCAAAGGGGAGAAATCGTCTTTATTATGAATTCTTAATCCCTTTGATCTAAAGATAGCTTGCATTTATGAGTGAAGCACGTCATCTGCAATTTGTAATTTTCTGATTACCAAAAAGGTTTGTTGAATTCTTAGGCATTTTTTCATGAACAAATTACATAGCTATGAGTCACCCTCAAACTTAATCATTTACACACATCACCACACGCATTCACTTGATTACCTGATGGCTTGATTGTAAAAGGGGAGAAATAAAGTGTGCACATTATTACCTCAACAAAAATCAAAAAGTCACGTTGAATTTGCATGCGCCTTTGCTTGAATGAACATGTAACATGTGTAATTTGAGTGTAAGATTATTTTTTCCCGAAACTGAACGAGTCGTGAGTAATTGAAATTAAGACATACAATACAATTCCAGTTTTTACAGTATATTAAAGTCAAGATGAAAGGTGCCAGTTTACTAATTAAATTATAGAAAAAGATGCAGAATCATGAATTTACACAAAGAGAAAACCCTGTAGCGCTCTTCTCTATTTGATATTTCCTGTGCTTCTCATTTCCCACAAATGCGCCTGAAAGACAAATAGTCTTGGCTCAGGTGGTATTCCCGAAGTGAAGGCTTCCGCCCAACAATATCTCATCATCTCAGCTGCGAACTTTGAACATGAGTTCTGCAAACTATACATGTATGTCAGAGGAAATAGACAAGTCATTTACAATACGAATAAGACATTAAGAAGCAGATGTCACTTTTGACTCTCTTAATTGACTTTAGTCAACTCACTCGATGCCATCAACCAAGTTTTTCCGGTTTCAATTCGCATTTTTGTCCCCCAACTTAAAAATACTGCAGAAGCGAGTGAGAAAGTGGGACTGAAATTAAATTATGTGTGAACTTTTCATGTTTTTCTTTTTGTACTCTAATTACACGAAAGAATGCCTTTCTTCCGGGATATTCAACTCAACTGTTGACTTGAGTTGTCTCCCCAGAGTCCTCAAATGAAAGTATTCAAATTTTTTCGAATTTCCTCCTTTCCAAAGAGAGAAACCATGATCAAATATTAAATAAACAAGGAAATAAGGTTGAACAAATTTTTTATTTACTTTTCCTTCGTTTTCTGCAGAAGAAAATGTAATACTGCTATCCGCTCCAAGTCACGCTTTGACTTCATTTCATTGACTTTCTTTTTTTTCCTTCGAACGACGAAAATTTATATGATTTGATATGACAAAGAAAAACAGACTCGACTGTTTTTAGCAAACCTCATCTCTCCTGCTGACTCACCAACCACCACTGCAAGCACACAAGAATGATATGTATGGTCTCCATAATACATACGTAAGGTATCCATACACTTCACTTCATTCTCTTTCTTTCCATTTCCACTTGACTTGAAAAGTCAAAGGAAGAGAGAAAGAAAGAGTGTACGCGTAGATGTGAGGGAGTGATATAAAAACCTTTAGGCAAAGTTATTAATGGCCTTGTAGATGTAGCTATCAGGAGGAAAAGTGGAGAAGGAGCAGAAGAGCGAAAGAGAGAGAGAGAGAGAGGTTTGCAATAACAGAGCACAAAAGTCTATTGTTTTTGGCAAACGTTTACTTTCCTCTATGGAGGAGTTTTTCTTACAGGAGTAGGAGTCATGTAATTTTCAAAAATATATCCAAACATATCCAAGAGAAAGCCTCTGCCGCTCCGCTCTCCCCACCGACTGCCTCCTCCACCAGAGAATATGTCTATTTTGGAGCAGTCAAAATAATAAAGTTGATAACTTTTCTTGTCTCTTCTTTTTTGCGCGAGAAAGAACTTTAGTGAAATGTTAAATGTACGTGGTTTCCGCAAACTATCGAAGGGAGTCTTCTCCTTTTTTGGGTGAAATTCTCATTTCTTAAATGTAACTTTAGCCATGTATACATGTATATTTATTGGCCCTCTGTGAAGGTAAGGTGGTTTGTTAAAAGACGCTTACCATTTAAAACCAGAGAATATATATGGCGTTTAGTATCTCATCAGGGAAGTGGGAGAAGAAGCCCACGTTTTTTTTGCCACATGAACTGTTTTATGTTGGCATTGGTCCGTGAAGGAGTTAAGGAATAAGTGCTTACTCCAGCAATTATCACTTTAGCCAAAGTGTTCGACATGCCACTTTATACCCCTTCTCTCTCCATTTTCATAGGAGCAGACTTATATATGTCTTCCGGTTTTTGTTTTTGGAGATAAGTAACTCCATGCGTGTCGTATGTACCTAGAGTGAAGCTCTCCTGTTTCTGATGGACAACTTAATTTCATCCACCTTCACTACACATCAGCACGCACAACGTTTCACAGGAAGAGATGTCGTGGGGATTCCGTGTGTTGCTCTTCGAGACTGTGTGAAAGGCTCGCTCGCGCTCTAAATATTTTTCGCAGGGAAAATTCGGTGGAGGTTAACGGTGTAACGTTGCTCTGAGCGAAAAATGTTTTCATAAAGGAAAATATTCTCGCCTCCTGTTTTCTTTTCCCCCGCCACATGCCACACCACAATACTTCATCTAGGAATTTTAATAGCTTTAGAATCTTAGAGACATTCCTATGCTGCCATTGTTGTTCTTCCCAGAGAGGATGGATGGGATTTAGGAATATATCAATTTGGCAAGTAAATCACTGTTTAACACTGTAAAGGGGTTATCACATCCTTCAATTAGTTACAAATGACTTTAGCTTTGCGTAATGTGTAGCCGCTAAAAGATAATCTCAGCATGGACAGCGACTTCCCTCTAGGCCCAAACGGTCGTTTTTCTTGACAAAAAGTTTTTCAAACTTTTACAAATAAAAATACATACATACCTTGGCTGTTAGAAGGAATCGTATTATTTTTCCACCTTTGTTCATTTCTGTCATTTGTGCTGATGAAATGGCATTGCATGGTATATTGGAAAGGAAATTCTTCCTACAGATCAATTGGAAAGATTACGAGTAGCTTCATGAAATGCAACATTTTCACACATGACGCATTCCTCCTGCCATACCACCACTGAAGCTAGTATCACCAATTTCCTTACTTTGCAACATTTCTGGCAGAGGATTGAGAAAATAGCTAATTATTTTCTGTAATCTATTCACGTCTCCGGGTTTGTTTGCGTAAGCTCTCATCCTCCTCTCTTTCACGTCTTATGTTATTAGAGAGTAAAGTGTTTACGAACATGATTCAGAAAGGGACAAGAAGATTATTTCAGAGCAAACAAAAAACTTGCTCTTTGCGTCCTCTCTCCATCAGACATATTTTTCATGCGTCGTAGATAGTAGATACATCAACACTGACAATGGGAGCATTCCTTACATCACATATGTGTAAAAGTTGCATGTAAGAACCACTTTCAATTTCACCGATTTTTTCGTAATTAGTAATTACCTTCAAGTATCTTCACACTAGCTGAAGCTGACTACATTAGAAATGAACGATACACAAAAGTAATTTTAATTCAGTTGACAAATTTGATTTCCCTTTAATGCAGTTGTAAAAAATGGGTCAAATTTTAGCCCTACTCAAGTACAACTTTGCTACAGCTTATTTTGAAAGGCAAAATGAAAGGCATTGGAGAACTCGTTCAAGCTTGTATGAGGTATTTTGCATACCTGCCAACAGGGTTATTCGTGAGTGGAATAATCAAGAGATTTGTCCCACTCTCCCTTCCCATCTATTCAAATACATTTAATAAATAATAATAACACTACATATACAAGTTTACGAGTAATTTAAAATTCGACCTTTGTAGGCCCTAGTGAGTTGCTGAATTGCTGTTACAGTGTTCAGTGTTTTTCGCATGGAGAGAAAGAGAGAGAGAGAGCCATTCCAAAGCGTAAAGGTTGAACTCTCTCTCTCTTCCCTCTTTTTTGCAAAAGTTACAAATCTACATTATACTTCTTCTGCTCTCTCTCTCTCCGAGAAACTCTTTCCCTGTCCTCCTTTCTTTCCCAAAGCAAACAAATCTATCTGCAGCACGTACACATTCATCGTTCACACGGCAGGACTGGAAATTTAATAAATAATAATAACACTACATATACAAGTTTACGAGTAATTTAAAATTCGACCTTTGTAGGCCCTAGTGAGTTGCTGAATTGCTGTTACAGTGTTCAGTTTTTTTCGCATGGAGAGAAAGAGAGAAAAAGAGAGAGCCATTCCAAAGCGTAAAGTTGTTTAAAGGTTGAACTCTCTCTCTCTTCTCTCTTTTTGCAAAAGTTACAAATCTACATTATACTTCTTCTGCTCTCTCTCTCCGAGAAACTCTTTCCCTGTCCTCCTTTCTTTCCCAAAGCAAACAAATCTATCTGCAGCACGTACACATTCATCGTTCACACGGCAGGACTGGAAAACGGGGAAAATACAGGAGAGGAAGAAAACACGCTGGCCTAGATCCTAGATCGCTCTCTTCTGTGTGCCTCTTTATATCGTATCTATGTGTACAATCTCCATTTAAAGAATAACACATTTTCCATCGTCTACTACTTCTTTTGAGTTGAATTAATTTTCCACGATGAGTTGACAAAAAAGTATTTCCTATGTTGTCCTCTGTTTTCACGCTTTTTCACTCTTTCGTCTTTCTCTCTTTGTTTTTTAAAAGTCTGATGATGGTATGGTATGGCGGAACAGAGAGAGAGAGACTGTAGAGTGTAGACTGTGGATGTGAGTCTATGTCTTGTGTGCTGTTGAGTCTTTTATAATTCACTTTTTATCCTTGTTTCCCGTTTTTTCTGGACACCTTCCAGAAAAGTTTTGGGTAAAATAAATCCTGCACTGAGTAAAACAAAGGAGTAGTTTTTGGTAAGGTTACAAAAAAGCAAGTTTTTTTTGCGAGGAAAAAATCACACCAAACAAGAAGGAATTGCCGCTGGAGTCCAAAACAGCAGCAGCAGGTGAAGTTTCTTTTCTTTATGGAAGTAAGTATGTAGTGGCACGTTTATATGATACGCATTAGTATGTTCTATACATAAATACAAATGGGATCTCAAACTTCTCATTTCAACTTCATCTCACATTGATCTTACTCGTTTCCCTCTCTCACCACAAGGAAGGATATGAACACACGGCTCGTTCTTCGATTCGAGAAATCTCCTTCAAAAACTGAAGCATTTTCCTATATTCCTTACCGTTTCTTTTTTTTGGCTCTTGCACATTCATCCATAGATTTTCTGTTCCAGTTCTTTTTGCTTGAGCAAATTTTATAAAAATAACGGAGTTAAAGAAACTATCTCCATTTTAAGATGTTTTCAGGTGAACTGGCACGAAAAAATATGGAATCTGAAACATTTTTTTCTCTCTTTCTATTCCTTCGTTCACTTTTTTTTTATAGAAAAGTGAATCTAATCAATATCTTGAACCTTTTTTTCAAGAATAGAATTGTGCAAGATTGGTGGGAGCCACCCAGGTCTTGTTATTAGCCTTAAAAGTTCAAAGCCCTGGCATATATGAATTTTCAATGTTTTTTTCTTTCTCTCTCTCCTTCCCTGTAACTTCTCACGCATTCCATGCCAAAATATCTGGATTTTCATCTCGCAACATGTCAGAAAAACATATATTACAGACGGGAGACAGAGACGACGGTAGGAAAAAAAATTGTTGCTCTACTCATGCCGTAACCATTACTTTCTTTTTTCCGTTGACATCATAAAATGACAAAGGAGGAAGATGCCATTGGCATTGGGAAAGATGGGAAGCAATGCCATTGGCAAAATGGCATTTTCCATTTTGTCGTCACACAGCCAAAGCACATAAAGTGTACGCTTTTGGCAGACAGGCTAAGTACACCTACGCAGAGAGAGACTAAGGTATCACGAAAAAATAATTCATGGTTGTCTGCTCACTCTTCTCGTCCTTCCACTCTCTGACATCGTCATCATCAAGATCATGCACTCTACACTCACTCTCGTGAAATATGGGCTTTTGACATAACTCAAGGCGCACATACTCATCATTATATGTAAAGAGAAAATATAGACTCGGTTTACAGAAAATTTTCCGTCCAGGCAAAATTGGAAGACAAGGCATGGACTTTGGATAGCATTTTCCGGGATTATATTTGCAATGAGCAAGCCTCACTTAAGTAAAGAATTCCTAAACAGCAGAAAGAGAAAGACGAGAGTCCGCTTGCTTTTGTATCGTGAAATTTTCCCAAGATTCGCAGACCACTCTTACATACATATGTATGTAGGTATATAATAAGAATGCGCACGCTAATGTATCCCAGTCCGTCTTTCGCATTTCTCTCTCCTCCGGAAGAACATTGTAGATTCGATCCATGTGCTGTTTTGTCCTTGTTGAAGATTAGCAAGTAGCTCACGAAGCTCAAACTCTCTGTCTGTCTACACTCCGGAAGAACATTGTAGATTCGATCCATGTGCTGTTTTGTCCTTGTTGAAGATTAGCAAGTAGCTCACGAAGCTCAAACGCTCTGTCTGTCTACCACTTACACCTACTTTGTACAAAAAAACTGCCGCTGCTTGTTTGAATTGTGTTGCTCTCGTCTTATTCTCCAGGAGGAGAGGGGAAATAAACTTTACTCTCCATGCTCCGTAGCTCATTTTGTTATTCGGGGAATTAAAGTAGTGACCTCACTGAGAACATGTTTGTGTTGTAAGAAAACACTAGGTCTACTTCGTTGATGCCTTTTATTGGACCGTTGTTGCATGGATTGCATTGTTGATGATGCTGATGCTGCCATTACGTTTCCAACCTGGAAAAAACCGTGTTTTATTGGTGTTACATGCACAATTCCCGAGATTTAAGTATTATAGTGCCACAATGACNTTGCATTTTTGATGATGGTGATGCTACCATTACGTTTCTAACCTGGAAAAAACCGTGTTTTATTGGTGTTACATGCACAATTCCCGAGGATTTAAGTATTATAGTACCACAATGGCTTTGTACATAATATTGTATGTGATATGTAGGTATGCTTACATGCATGGAAATTACGTTTTAGTAAATGGCAAAAATGCAACTTGATACAAATTCTTGAGATTTACAACTGTTTCAATTATTCAAAACCGACAAAGTATTAACCACCAGTAAAAAGGAAGATCTCTTTGACGAAAACCTAATTTGAAATCTTCCAATTTCGGGTTTGCCTTCAAATTTAGCGTACTTTAAATAGAGGATTTTTCATTAAGGTAATTAAAATCAGGAGAACAGAAGTCAAGGTTTTATTTGCAAAGGAGCACCGTGAGCCTTCGTTCCAACTCTTTCTGACCATCATTTCTTCAGAGTCTTTCTCTCTCACTGACTTTGCTCGAAATGAGCACACCAACTTTTCGCCAACTTTTCCAGTAGAAGAAACCAGCGTGCCAGGTTTTCCTTTGCTGAAACAACATATGCGTATCTTTATATATCTCAATATAGAAAATAATGTATGGGTTGAATGCCATCATGACCATTAAAATAAATAGCATGGCATGAGGGAGTAGTACACTCAAAGAAAATACAAAGATCTATGAGGGATTCATGTAGATGCAATAAACTAAAATATCTTTTTAAAAAAGCTTTTCCGCCTCTTGTATCTGGTGGAAAAAATGCCTTCCACTTTGAAGACAAGAGGGGCAATATGGAATAATGGCAAAAGTTAACTTTCTCTTTTTTCCCAAAGTAAAAGTAAAAAAAGAAGGATGACGAATAAAAACAACGATATATGCCATACGACCGTTTTGAGTCTGTTGTGGCATGAAATAGGGGAAAAATCAAAAACTTTTTATAAGGCTCACACACACACACACATTCCCTTGTATTACTACAGCATTCATGTTCCGGCCATCTCGAAAAAAAGAACTTCCCTCTTGGTTAAATATATTATTCACATTAGTGGAATATATATCTCCATTTTCATACACTTATTTTTTGTATACATCAGTAAGTTGGTCGTTTTTTCTCCGTTTTTTTTGTGCTTGTGTGTGTATGTGTGTGTGTGTGGGCTGATCCAGCAGCTTTAGCCTTGTTAAGTTTTAGCTTTAATCATGATGATACTTGAGAAGCCTTTCTTTTCCTCTTTCTCACCATCTCCCATTCTACTCATTCTTTTCCAAGCTTCATGGTTTTTTTGTCTAGAGAGGTCACACACAGTTCATCGTTATGTGTTACACGGGTTCACAAGAAGAAGCTCTTTCTCTCTCTCTCAAACTCTAGGCTTTACTCACAAGGGACGCAAGTGTAGAAAAAAAGAGGAGAAGGTATGGAAAGTAAGAGAAATCCGAAAAATACCCTCCCAAAAGGATTACAAAGGGAACTATCTTTTTTCCTAAGCTTCAACACCAGCTTCTTCCAACCATTACCGTTGCACATTGGCGTTGGCACATGGTAATTAGTCTAGTGTGAGCAGATAAATGATGTAATGCACGCAATGCTCTTTATATGTGTGTGCAGTATAAAAAATTCGGCGGAAGAAAATCCGACGAACCTTTTGTTTTATTTTGTTGAAGCTTGTACCTATATGCCTCAGTTTAAAGAGCCGAAGGAAGCAAGTCTATAAAGAGCCATGGATATATAAGGAATCCTGCAGACGTGTGTGAGCTTCCTCTTCCTCTACAATTTCTCTGGGGCTCAGTTAAAATCAAGAAAAATTAGCCATCATCAACTACGATTCAGCCTCCATAATGCTTACTCATGGCCAAGGGGCTATTGCTTTATGGCCATGATGGAGTCGGCCGCCGGTCAAGATTGAGGAATCATCAATATCCCAAACAGGAAAACCGTCACGTCAGCCTTACAAAACCAATGAATTACGCAGAAGACTTACACACATACATTCATAAAACAGTTTCTTTCTCATAAAATAATAAATGTATACGTAAGTACTGAACCTGTTTTAAATGAAACTTGGATAATGGTAATTTTAAAAAGCATTTATCGTTACAGTTGCTTTGAATTCTTTAATCTTTAAATGTAATGAAAAAACTGTGCAATAATGAACATTTTCAATTTTTCTCTACGATCCTTGTTTAATTTCAGAGTGCATTTTGCTCTCTCAGCTGAACTTTGAGTTTTTTTATCATTTAATTTATGGTGAAATGTATGGTGCTCTCCTGCCCCAATAATCGAACAAGAAAAAGGATGCTCTCAATCAAAGTATATTCCCATAGCTTAAGCTATAAATGCTACTTAAGTAAGCAGTTTCTTTCATTTCACTCTTTCTACTTTTTTAGTTTATCTAATTCCAAGAGTTTTAGGACCAGCTTTGCCCATTTTTTCTTTCATTTATAAGTAACCAAATGCCCTTAAATTACATTCTTATCCACAGAAAAAAATTTCTTCTT
>JAHZMY010000899.1:0-13408 GCA_027743915.1 Seira sanloemensis
GTCAGCACTGGGACTGGGACCAGCTTCCGTCCACTGCTCCCATGTAATGATTGTATGAAAGAAGTCAATCAAGCGGGACACGTATGGATTCTTTCCCTTTACTTGGAATGGAGCAATCATCATCCGCATCAGAGTTTGGGCAAAGATGACACGTCCAACCTGTTGCAAAAAATTCCACAATTTAACTTCAGACACAAATGGTAATGATATAGTGAATATAAGCATAATTTTTATGAGTTTGGTGCAAGTCTCTTACCTCATCATTGATTTTTAACACCTTCTTTAAAAGTTTACTTTTCAGCCTTTCAAGCTGTTGTGCTTTCCCCTTAGCCAGCTCGTATTCGTCTGATTGGACCTCGTCGAATATTTTATTCAGTGCTTGTAAGCACTGAAAATAAGTCTGCTTTTGGCTCGAACTACTTATGCTGGTATTTAGCGACTTTGGAGCCATGGCTGGGAACCAATTACACTATAACCGTACTCGTACTTAAATACACAAGGATAGGTAGCAAAGGTAGTTTAGTGCTCACCAACCAATCTTAAAAACATTTTAATTGAACATTCTAAATCGGCTAAATGAACTGCAATGTGTGAGGGATCAGAATTTTCATTTAGTTTAATTTTCTTTAATTATAGTCAGCAATCGCGCTTCAAAAGCAAAAGATGCATTAAATTAACTAAATACAAATGCACTAACTGTCTTCAGTTCACCGCGTTTAGCCTTGCAACAACAACATGAAAAAAGTTAAAAACAAAAAGCCAACGGAAAACTATTTTTTTCTTTGCCCTTCCGCCGTTCCTCAATTCTGTAACAAGGAAAACAGGGATACTCGATGCCAGCCACAAATGCATATTTACAGCGCATACAAACAAAACCTATTGAAAGAGCACTTCCACCGTTCCAAGCATTGGATTTCAGCTTGTAGAAAATTCTAGCGGGAGAAAAATGATTTTTCCCTTTCAAATCTGTAGATCGGCAACGTTGCCAAATCAGTGAGCGCCAACTGAGTCGAGGGTGGGGCTTACGTTTCGTGGTATATTGGGATTGGTGACATGGGTCAAGCTCATGAAAAACACAGACACTTCATGAGAATGAGAATCGAAGTTCCTATTTCCTTGGTCCTTCTCTTGGATAATTGAGCTTTTGACACGACAGCTGAAGAAGGTTTCTCAAGGCAAAAAAGGAGTATTAATCTTGTTAGAATATCCACCCATTTACTCATTTACAATCGAGACTCGAGCGTGTTTAGAGCCCAAGGAAAAAACTTTTCACAAAACATTTATCATCGGTCCTTTAAGTTTTTTGAAGTTTCCTCCTTCTGAGGGAGTTAAAGTTAATTGAGAGTTTTTAGGATTGTTTTGAACTTTTTTAAAATGCCCAAAATTTGGGTATCGCTAGCTGTGTTGCTGTTAGTCGGTGAGTTAGATTTTTATAAGATGATTGGTGAAGGAACAGAAAGTGACATGTGGTGGACTTTGGTAATGATTGTTTCCCTTTTGTGATTGTATTTAGGTCTGTCAAGTTGTAGGGCAGATTTGAAAGAACCGGACGGTGAGGATGAGAGCGCAACGCCCAAAGTAAATGTAGACCTTGGAGCTGACAAGGAAGGTTCTAGAACTGATGATGGGGTCATTCAGCGTGAAGAGGAAGCGATCAAGTTGGATGGGCTAAATGTGGCACAACTCAAGGAGATCAGGGATAAAGCTGAGAAATTCCAGTTCCAGGTAAATACTCCTTTATTACTGAGAATACGTATTTAGAAATCTAAAGCCCTAATTCATCCATCTCCCCCTGATCTCAGGCTGAAGTCAACCGAATGATGAAGCTGATCATCAACTCCCTGTATAAGAACAAAGAGATTTTCCTTCGAGAACTTATCTCCAACGCTTCGGATGCTCTGGACAAACTGAGATTACTTGCGTTGACGGACAAGTCTGTGTTGGATGCGACGGATGAGATGAGCATTCGAATTCGAGTGGATAAGGAATCGAGGAACATTCACATAACTGACACGGGCATTGGCATGACAAAGGATGAGCTTGTGAAGAATCTGGGAACCATTGCCAAGTCTGGAACGAGCGACTTCCTGGAGAAGATGCAGTCAGCGTCTGATTCGAATGAACTTACTGATCTCATTGGCCAGTTTGGTGTTGGATTTTACTCTGCTTTCTTGGGTAAGTTGGCCATTCTACTTTACGAAAACTTGAAACACCAATAATGCAAACATTAATTATCTGCTCACTTTGCAGTTGCCGATCGCGTGGTTGTCACCAGTAAATCAAATGAAGACCAGCAGTACATTTGGGAATCTGATGCCGCTTCCTTCTCCATCGCTGATGATCCAACGTGGAGATTCCTTGAAACGGGGTACACAAGTGACGTAAGTCTTACAAAGTAATAGTATTGAGATTTTCTTTTCGAGAATGGTGTGTTGCAGTCTGTAAAAACATTGGTATTTTGGTATTAACTCATTTTTTTTCCTTTTAGGTTGCAAATGAAGCCAGAAGCTTTGAATTACTTGGAGGACTCTACCATCCGCGAGTTGATCAAAAAATATTCCCAATTCATCAACTTCCCCATCTACCTCTGGACTGAAAAGACTGTTGAGGAGGATGTTCCAGAAGAGGAAGAAAAGAAGGAGAAGAAGGAGGATGATGTTGAGGACGAGGATGCCACTCTTGGCAGAGAACGCCTTGAAAGAACAGGTACATACCTGAAACTTTATCTTTACTTTAACTTTATCTTACAATTATAAATCAATCAAATCAAAATATGTTTCAATGTTGTGCGTCATTTTCATGCTGCTCATCTCGGGAAACTTTAAACTTTTGGCTAACTTGTAAAAGATTCTTAAAGCATTAATTTCTGAACGACTCTCCACGTCACCGTGTGCCTTGGTGGCGGGGNCCACGTCACCGTGTGCCTTGGTGGCGGGGACATATGCGTGGACGGGAAATATGGAGAGAATGGCTTTGTCCAATCCGCACCAGAAACAAGATGATCAAGCAAAGTCGTAAGAAACATTTATTATTATTTTTTAGATCTTGAAAGCCAGCGTTAGTGAGCGCCTTGATGCCAGTCCTTGTGCCTTGGTCACGTCTCAATTTGGCTGGACTGGAAACATGGAACGTATCATTTTGTCACAAACTCATTCCAAAGCAAATGATATTAGCCGAGAGTATGCACCAGTTATTTTTTATTTAATTTTTATTTGTTTTTGCACATGTTGAGTTTTAGAGTTTTACATTCAAAGGTTGTACTTTGTTAAATATAGTATATTCGTTTCCTTTTTAGGTACTACTTGAACCAAAAGAAAACATTGGAAATCAATCCACGACATCCTCTCATCAAGGAGCTGTTGCGTCGCATTAACGATGATCCCGCAGATCCGGTGGCAAAGGAAACCGCAGTCACCCTTTTCCGCACAGCCACTCTTCGCTCTGGCTACATGCTCAAAGACACGGTTGATTTCGCAAACACGGTCGAAACGATGATGAGACAGACTTTGGGTGTCCCCATGGACGAAGAAATTGATGACGAGGAGGAAGTCCCGGAAGATGAGGAACCCATCGCCCCCGAAGAGGACGCAGAAGGCGAAGACGCGCTCGACACGGAACACGATGAACTCTGAGAAAAAAATCCCAAAAATTAGATACAATATTTTATTTAAGTTAGATTCCATTTGTATACAAAGAATATTACAACGTCTTACAAAGAACTGTACATTTAGGGGTAAAACCAGAGCGGGAAAGTCCGTATTGTGATTGTAATTGTTATTACTGCAATTAATATTTATTGTTTTTACTTTTAAGTTGTGTTACTTTGAAGAAGATGAAACATGCCACTATGCCGCAAAACAATCCCAAAAAACTTACATTGTTTTTAAGCAAAAGACTTTTTTCCTCCTGTTTCAATTGGTGTAACCTTTCAGAACAAAAAATGTACACTTTTTTCCTGTATGCCTAATTATCTACTTTTAATAAAGTTAGATTCCATTTGTATACAAAGAATATTACAACGTCTTACAAAGAACTGTACATTTAGGGGTAAAACCAGAGCGGGAAAGTCCGTATTGTGATTGTAATTGTTATTACTACAATTAATATTTATTGTTTTTACTGTTAAGTTGATGTTACTTTGAAGAAGATGAAACATGCCACAAAACAATCCAAAAAAAACTTACATTGTTTTTAAGCAAAAGACTTTTTTTCCTCCTGTTTCAATTGGTGTAATCTTTCAGAACAAAAAATGTACACTTTTTTCCTGTATGCCTAATTATCTACTTTTAATTTAATTTAACAGTATGCCTGAGAGTGAGATTTCAGAAGTATTACGTACAAGGTTAATGCGTGTATGTGTGAAAGTAGAGATTAATCGTGAATAAATGATCTGTTTTGTTTTCATACCGAAAAAGAAAGGAATATAATTATTATTTGGTGGTATCATTACAGCTAATTTAGCTTTAAAGTTATTAGTTTAGGTTTGTCCTCTTATTATGGCCTTTATGTACTTGCGTTTATCTTACATCAACTTGATTTTTTTGCAATGGTCCAATAAAGATAACATGACATGATAACTTTTTTTGCATGCGTCAAGGAGACGCTTGTTCATCATTTCAAAGCTCGCGCTTCATATTTGAAATCGAAAGCTGGTCATAATTTTTTGCGTTTTTGTTTCAGAAAACATGTGATTGAAATGAGTCGACCTCCACAAATGTCAAAAGCTAATTTTAACCCTCCCACTACTGTGGCGAAAATTGTTAAACTGCAGTTTTAGTTTCAATAATCTCAAGTAAACTTACGTATTCGTTTTTAATTAAACCTTCTTTGGGGGATCAAAAGTCGTGAAATAACTGGAGCTGACGTTATCGCACGTTTCCCCACTGTCACAACTGCAGAAACGCGATCCGTTCCGAATCTTTTGATTCCTGTTGTAAGTTCAGAGAAATAGTTCAACATTTAATTTGTAAAGCCTGTGAGATTATTATTATTGAGCGAGCTATAATATTTTGGCATCCAGATTTTGTACTACAATCTTCATAATTTGAGAGATCTCCATTAAAAATGGATCAGTTGACTGAAAAGGAAATTTTGGAAGCTGGTGCTGGAATAGCAGGTAAATTATTAAAGTCCGTACTTGTAGGTGCATTTTCTGTGATTGTCACTTCAAACTTTGGAATTTGTTAATTCAGAAAGTAACCCAGAAAAAGACGAAATCGTCTTGGACATCACCTTACCCAAAGTGCAGGGCGCCGAAGGTGTCGCGACTGACTCCGCTGCGGTGGAATATGAACAATCCTCTCCATTGATGAAATCGGAGGTGGAAGATGTCCACGACCCTCCAGATCCCACGTCACCACAGGAGAATAGCAGGAGCGTCACTCCGCCAAAGCGGTCCTCTAAGCGTAAGCGGAAAAACCGTCGTCGTCGCGAGAAGAAAGCAGCAGCAGGTTTCGATGAAAGCGGAAATACTACAGGGACTGAAAATGATGTCAGCTATAACTCTGAAGACGTGAGCAAAGAAGGTGAGGGGAGTACTGAGACCGAAGAAACTCCTAGAGAATCCGAAGAGGACTCATTTTACTCCACGACATCCGGCAATGTTGATGCCGTTGACTCTGGCTCGCTACAAAAAATCAGCTCCTCCACAAAGGCTGTCCACTTTAACGAAGAACCTCCAGAGGTTTTAGTCATGGATCCCAGTGAAGTGAAGATATTTGAAGTTCGATTGGATCAGCAGCAGCAGCAGCAACAGCAAACGGAGGTGGTGGGCTCGGCAGAGTCCGAGAAGGAGCCAATTATTTTGGTAGAGAACATTGGTCAAACTGACAGCGCAACGTCCTCTTTGAGCTCGATGGAGTCTGCTGACACTTTGTTAAAAGGAAACGGAAGCAGTGGGGAGGAACTGGATGGGGCTTCCAAGGAATCCTTCCACTACCCAAGTTTGGAAATCGTGGATGAAAGTGAAAGTCCGCTAAACAAAACTTTCACCCTGGATTCTGTGCCGCTTCTTCAGCAAAATCTTATTTTGCAAGAAGTTGTCCAGGCTTTCCAGGAGAAAGCAGCCCAGCTCGGCCCTGACGATGACGTGAATGCCAATGAGCAAGAAGCTTCCACTGCTACAACCGAGATTGAAACGATAAATTTGGAAGCTCCCAACGAGGAGCTGGAAGTGAAAGTATTTGGAACTGCTAGCTGCGCAGACCTGTCGGATATTCCAGAAGAAATGGATGATACACTTTCAGTCCCCGAAGAACCTGCCGCCACCACCACCACCACCATTCAGGAAGGTCTCAAAGAGGAGCCCGAAGTGAAACTCATTTCACAGTTACCCCAACGTGACCCAGCCCGAATGATGGACGCCCGTATCATGGAGGAAATAATGGAGGATATCCCAGAAGAAATGGATGAAACACTTTCAGTCCCCGAAGAACCTGCCGCCGCCGCCACCATTCAGGAAGGTCTTAAAGAGGAGCCTGAAGTGAAACTCGTTTCACAGTTACCCCAAAGTGACCCAGCCCGAATGATGGACGCCCGTATCATGGAGGAAATAATGGAAGAGATGGTAATGGAAGTCGCTGAAGCAGAAGCCATGGAGGAAGCTATTGAACTCGAGAAAATGGACGAAATCTACTTCCACGGCTCCAGCGAACCAAAGAGTTTCAGCGCTCCTTCTGCTGGTGAAGGTCCGGCTCCACTGGAGATCTTAAAGCAGCCTGTAAAGTCACCCATCTCTGCTAGCGCAATGGATTTTGACCATGAGGACAACTACGACTTTCCAGCCAACGAAACAACCAGCGTTGAGGAAACTTTGGATGTGAACACCGAGTCAGGTAGCGTTGACGCCCTGGGCACAGTCTTTGTACACGAAAGCAACTCCTCCACAAAGGTCGTTCACTTTGACGGAGAACCTCCGGAAGTAATCGTCATGTGTCCTAGTAGTGAAGTGAAGATATTTGAAGTCCGCTTGGACCAACCTCAGGCAGAGTTGATTCCCGCAGAATCTGAAAAGGAGCCAATTATTCTGGTAGAGAACGTGGGCCAAACTGACAGCGCAACATCCTCTCTTGGATCGATGGGGTCTGCCGATGTTCTTTTAAAGGGAACTGGGAGCAGCGGCGAGGAAATGGAAGACGTGGCCCGAGAATCCTTCCACTACCCAAGTCTGGAAATTGTGGACGAGTGCGAAAGTCTGCAAAATGAAGCGATGGCACTGGATTCAGTGCCGCCTCTAGAGCAAAACCATATTTTGCAAGAAGTTGTCGAGGCTTTTCAAGAGAAAGAAGGCGAAGGGCTGTCCCAAACCGACGTCAATTCCAACGAACTTGATGCTCCAACTGCTACCACCGAGAGCGAACAGGTAAATATGGAGGTTCAGAACAACGAAGTGGAAGTCGTTAAAACCGTTAGCCAGGACGATCTCGCAGGAAAACTGGAAGGGGCTCCCGTGGAAATAAATGATGTACCTCCTATCTCTGAAAAACCTGCCGTCGCCACCATCCAGGAAGATGTCAAACAAGAGCCTGAAGTGAAAATCATTTCGCGCTTTCCTCGAGAAGATGTAGCGTCAACCGTGGATGAAACCATTATCCTGGATGATCTCAAGGAAGAGTTTGCAGCCATCGATCTCGAGAAAATGGAGGAAATCTATCTTCACGACAATCCTAAGGTGGTCCGCGCAATACCCGCTCCTGCGGTGGAAGTCCCAGCCACGTTGGAGATCTCGAAGCACCGAGTAAGGTCGCCCATCTTTGCCCGTGCAATGGATTCCGACGATGAGGGCAATTACGACTCTCCAATAAACGAAAGTAGCTGTGAGGAGACTTGGGATGTGAACACCAGGTCTTTCCATTACCAGGGACGTGAGGCAGTGCGCAAAGTTGAAACTCCTCCACTCGAGCCTACCTACGATGAGCCGGTGTCCTGCAACTGCGCCAAGTTCTGTACTATACTGTAGCTATCTCAAAACTATCATATTATGCAATTTTTCTGTGATAAAGATTGAAACTGAAATTAAGAAATATTAAGAAAGAATGTATACATATGTTGTTTACTTTGTCTATGATGAACGATTAAAATTCAATAAAAAATTTAAAAAACTAATCACTCGTTATTACCTGCATAATTTCAGTATTTACGTGCATCTGCCGAATTGTAATGAGAAATATATCTACATGTTTCAACATCTACTTACCTTTTTGTACGTAGCTGGATTTGATGAAAAAAGGTCTAGTATCAGAGGATTGGGGTGACCTGAGACTTGACGTAAATCAAGCAATTTTAATAAAATCTTTTTGCAGTAGATATATGGTGGTATTGAATTTCCTGTCAAGCCTATGCAAGGTCGTAGTCGCTTCAAATCCTTTTATCTGTCAAGAAGCAGAAACTAGTACATATAATACAACTAACTATATTTGACTACAACGGTATCATCCAAATCATTTCCCTCACAATCTGACTCCAACCAACCAACAATGAATTTCATCTCAGTTTTGGAAATTGGAATATGTATACAAATTCCAAAAGACCTTTTTAAAGTTCTTTATGTCATAATACCAGCTCGATTTTTCTATATTCCATTAGTATTATCATTATCCTTTCCTTGAACAACCATATACTTTTGGAACATCGAAAAGCTTTTTTTTCAAACTTAAGCCAGACAAACTCGGTTGAAAAAATGTTTTTATTATATGTGCTTAAAGCAGATCTGTGCTAGAACGAAAAGAATCCCATGCCGCCCTATAATACCTCTATAAATTCCTAGATTCCCAAAAAAGCACATACGAAAAGCGACGAATGGATATGTGTGTGAGCATGGAATTGGGAGATGGGAGTCCACATTCTCCTTTCACACAGAGGCTTAAACCATGTAACCTAAAGTCATAGTGTGAACACTGTAATCAGCTCAATATTATTATTTTCATGTCTCCTTCTTCTTCCCAATATATGCCATCACTATATGTGTATATCCGCTCCCGTTCATATCGGGATTTTCCTATTCATCGCTTCACTTTTTTATATGCCTGCCTATTATTGTGGGTAGAACAAGAGATTCCTGTTTTCTTCAAATAAAACGTATATATTTGTATTCTAGTGGTGACGACGATCATGATGATCATCTTGAAACAAGAATGTTTCACTTCCTTACTCACCTTTTTTTTATTGTGGAAGTGGAAATGCATTGCTTTACGGTGAATCCGGTGTTGATGATGATACGGTCTTATCAGAGGGGAAGGGGATCGTCGTTCTTTTTTTTCCTTCTCGTGATGATGTTGATGATTGAGATGATTTTTTTCTTCTTCAGAGCTTGATCCCATACTATTTACCTAGCATCGAAAATAGCCTATGATGCTACATTTTGACTTGCAATCTGCATGTGTTTCCGTCTTTTTGGGCAACATAGGACTCTCAGAACTTGATTTTTTAAAAGAAAGAAACACATCAGACACACACACACACAAATACTTGCATATAACCTCATATCATAAAGTACTTTTTCCCTACTTCTCTTTTTCCCGCATGCATTTCCATTTCATGACTCAAGTGGAGCAGGAGACTGTGACTGTGACTCTCCGGTCTTCTTCAGAGGAGGAAATTATATACCCAGACGAAGACATTGGTGGAGGAAGTGTATCGGAATTTGTGAGGGAACGAGCTGTACAAGTATATATGATACGGCTAATCGCCTGTAATTAATTCCAACTCTGGTGTAGTGAGCTGTGACTCTCTGTGGCTAATTGTAATTGATCAAGGTGAAATTACATACGTATAGGTAGGTAGGTAGTGACTACACACACACTTCTGTCATTAGAAACCATTGACCTTAGAGTTCATCTTTGTTTGGCTTGGAACAGCTTTTCTTTCCGTATGTAGTATGTGGCACAGTGTCAGTGGAAGGCAAAATGTGAGAGTGTGAGTGAAGGAATGTATAGATACTTTGGCTCAAGTTGGAGAGGGTGTCACGTATCGTCATCACGGGACAATCTCCAAAACTGATACGACTCTTTTTTAATAGGCACATCACATAACAAGCGTGAATCTGGTAAAAAACGATACCTACGGCACAATAGACAAAGTAGTTTAGTTTATAGTGCATGTATCTGCAACAGACAGAAAAAAAAGAATTTTACACATGGAAGCAATAAAAATGACTTTTGTATGAATCAACACACATATTCCCCTCTCTCGCCTAATTTGCCCGAGTTTAAAGTTTTTGTCTGCGTGAAGTGATCAATGTTGAATGTGCCAAGAGTGCCACCACCATCACCACCGGCTTCAACTTATGTAAAGTATGTTATGTAAGCTGCGATGATGGTTCCCATGTTTAAAAATGCGCTTATCAGTGCAGAAAGCGGAACTTTGAAACGGACTAATACCTCTCCCCTAAAAAGCAACTTTTTTTTGTTGAAGTCGCTGTGTCAGACCGTTTGATATGCGATATGTGTAGATATGGATGACATGATGGATTTTTTTGTGATTTGCTAAGCAGGACTGCAATTTGCATAATCAAAAGTGTGCGCATTCTTATCCCACTCTGACTTTTGAAATTCAAATGATAAACTTGTGTATGATATATGACTTTTTTGTCGGGGTGAATCACCGGAATTCAGTTTGAGTCTTTGGGAGGTGATGGAATGTGTGAGTGTGTGACATCATTTTGTATTTTTACTTTCACACACTGCGTCGTCCTGAATTTCAGATGAGCTGGGAAAAAAATGACGGTTATTAAACTGCGTTGAAAGCAATGAATATTTATTTAGTTTATTGCGGTTCGCATCAAGAGTGACATCAGTCACATGAATAATAAACCCAAATTGTTGTATGTTTTGAAGCAAAACGCATGACTGGACTGGAATATTATTTTTGAATTATTTGCTCATCTTATCATTGTTTATCTGCAAATTCTTTTGTTGTGCGGCTCCAAAAATGCTGCGTTTTATTTGTAGGAACGCATTCCAATCTTTATTTGATGATGATAACACACTCTGGCACCACACAGGTCAGGCCAAGTCCTGCGGAGATATGTCAGTTGGAAATTTTGCGTTTCAGACTGCAAATAACACTGGACACAGACTTTATTTAAATTTCTAGAGCGTTATTATATACTTTTTTTTCAGAGTGCGAATTTGCAGAGAAAAGTGCGAGTGGCAAACGTGAATAATAATACATTTTTTATAGTGTCATCATTATTATCAGCATGACTTCATAGCAAAATAGCATGATATTCACAGTTTCCGCTTTGTCAATGCAAATCACAAGTAAATCATCGTGAAAATGGTTCTCTACACCATTTTGCAGAGTGACTTTATCAAGTTTAGCATTTCCCAGTTTAGTCAATCCACGGTTTCCGCTTTGTCAATGCAAATCACAAGTAAATCATCGTGAAAATGGTTCTCTACACCATTTTGCAGAGTGACTTTATCAAGTTTAGCATTTCCCAGTTTAGTCTTGAGCGCGTTCTTTGTGTTAATTACAGCATCTTGTCGAATGTGAACAAGTGATAGTGACCAAAAGTTCCAGAATATCTACAGTGCTCAGCTCAACGGGTCGGTCTTCAAATGAGAAGGTGAGATACAGTAAAAATTCATACATATGCAAAATGTAAAAGAGTTTTTGAAAACGCTGAGATGTCGAATTACATATGTACATACTCCTAGCCATGATTATTCTTTCGTTGATTACATTGACGCAAATGAATTTTTATCACAGAATTTTCTAAAGTTGTTTGTTTTTTCAAGACTTCTGTAGCTCCAGGGAAAAGCGCAAAACTTTTCGCATTTTTGTGTTGCTGTTGATTCGCACAGTTCTCACTTTCGCAATCAGAGCGGTATTTAGAGTATATAAAATCGTATGAAATGAGGAAATATTTGTTTCAAGTCAAGTCAGCTTCTGAAAGCGTGCTGGAATTCTCACACCTTAATGGTTTACTGCCAATCTTATTGTACGTTCCATGATGGAACTTCCATCATCAAGGTTGATGTAGGGCAAAATGAGTACGAGTTGGGCTTTGTTGTTTGTGGAAAATTTTACAGGAAGACCTGCAGGTGCACCGTGGGAAAAATAACTGCCAATCCTCTTGTATGTTCCATCATCAAGGTTGATGTAGGGCAAAATGAGTACGAGTTGGGCTTTGTTGTTTGTGGAAAATTTTACAGGAAGACCTGCAGGTGCACCGTGGGAAAAATATTTTCATGCTCAGATCATTCAATATGAGAACCTGACTCTTGAGTTTTAATGATTTCATTCTCAATCTAAATTTTGGTTTAGTTTCAATTGTCTTTTGTTCTGCCTCTGATAATTGGTGAATAACGTTAATACCTTAATCTCATATTCAAATGTGGAATATGTGGCGGATGACTCTTAAACAAATTGTCATTAGAGTTTGTGACAAGTAATAGTGCAATTTTTTTCCTGAGTTAATTACTGTTAACCAGTCAAAGAAACCAGTGCAGCAGGTCAATCCAAGACAGAAACGAGTTTCGTAGGTCAGTTCAAGAGCGTTTACGAGAAAAATAGGGAGGAAGGTCTTGTTTCGTTACAAAACATAATTAAGTCTTATGTGTTAATGCAATATAGACCTTTCATACCTGTGTGCATTTAAATTTTTCCCATTCCTAGAGGAAGCTATTATATGCATATGCAAATGCATTCCCTCCAATCCAACTGGAAATATTTGGGTGCAGGTACAATTTGGAAAATGTCCTTTTATTGCGACTTTTGTCAGCGGAGAAGGGCAAATATTTATATGTTATGAGAGAAACATTAGATTGCAAATTGCCAAATCCTACGCGACGCTGCCATACAAATCCCAAAGATTTTTTTTGTGGAAAAGGCGAAAAGAATGAAAGAATCTCCTTTCGTTTTCCTTCGGTACATTTCCACTAATATTCATTTGCGTCATCTTTCATTCTTTCATATCGTCTGTGTGTGCCCTCATGTATAGTCCAGCAGTGTCTTGCGAACTCGCCTAATTGAATTGACTCAAAGGAAGGTAGAGGCATAGACGGACAGAGTAAACAGTCCAACTAAAACTGTGTCCACAAGAGTCCCCTGAAGACTTTTCAGGATTTATATTTAGGTATCTGCTAAAGATAAAAGTGGAACATTGTAGATACAGAACACTGACTTGTTTTTGGGTTGTATGATGTGTACTCACTCAAATTAGGCAAACTGCTTCTAATTTGGATAATGTACGAGAGAAGCAGTAGCTTATTATAACAGGAAAGGGAATGATCATTTTTTGGAATTATTGAAGAAAAGTCGCTGTATCGAATCTCATTCATAATTTTTTTGGGTTTACTTTAGGTCATCAGATTATCATGACTTATTTATGATACCGTCCAATTTCTCTCAGGTACATAATATTTATAAGGTTCTTTCCCCGAGATGTTGTTAGGATGCGGATGAT
>JAHZMY010000900.1:0-12916 GCA_027743915.1 Seira sanloemensis
GTGCTAGCAGGGAGCGACCATGCATACCTATGCACAGATATGTAATTTTATGTACGTATGGCGAACAGAACAGAGGTTTTTGTGTTGTGAAAAGAGAAAATAGTTTTGGCTTGTAGCGTGGCACATGGCATCATTTAGTAATTTTTATATCTACCTTAAAACCTCCTGTTTTTCATTTTCCCAGAGCGTCCATGGGGCTTCACTGGTCATGATATTTTGCAAAAATAATTTGTGCATACATTGTGAAACGTAAGAGGGTGAATGAAATGAATGACACTCTTCTTCTCGTGCTTGTCATTGAGCAGAATGGGAAGTGGTGGTGGTGGTGGAGTAATCCATGTGAAGTCACGGGCCAGGCCACTGACATGGATGGATGAAAAGGGAGATTTATATTTCGAAATGCATGTTCAATTTTAATGGCCTCACAATGAAATGGATAAAAATGTAATGAAAATGAAATGCAGTTTTTTTTGGACTGACAGTCTTTTTTTACCAAATTGAAATGGCTTTTATTGTGTTCGTTTTGTACGTTGGACATAAATTGAGCAGCTTTTTTTAAGACACTGATTTTATTAGCATTTTTTGGAAGTCGATTTTTTCACGAAATTTCAACTCACTTTGTGTGCTTGTGATAGGCTTATCTGCATCAATGAATTATGTCAATAGAGTTCTTGCAAAGTATAGGAAAATGAATTCACGGATAACATAAATTTGAAATCAAGTCAGTGCAGCTATGAAAAGAAGACTATTCTGGTGGCATTTTTTTCTTTTAAGAGGTTACCAAATAAGATCTACTTGACATGTTATAATTACGAACGTCAGTCAACCAAATACTCATATTTTTTGTGCATAATAACTTGTGTGAACCAACATATTAAGGATTGACGTGTTTGTGCATAATCATAATCCACAAGGAAAAAAGGCCGTTCTGTTCTTGAAACGAGGACAACTTTTCAAAGCACATTGCAAATGTCCAATTAAATTAGCCGATACAAAGTTGGAAATTTGTATGACCAGTTCGTGTGTGTACCTATATTTAAAACTATTTTTTACATACAAATATTTTATCGGGACTTGTTAATTGAGTTTTAGGTATCACATTATTCCAACTAGTTAATCAGCTCATCAACTGCACTCTCTCTCTCTCTCTCATCAGCTCCAGTCCATGTCCAGCTCGTGATATATTTGATAGGAAAAACAAAAAAATCTACACATGTATGATTTGCCTATTGGGTCGGCACACTATAACTTCCAAAAGAGATGATAATGAAACGAGGAAAAAGTGGAAAAAAATATGTATGATGATGAGTGTGGCCATGATTCCGCCACGAATATCACGACAAGCAGAGGCCGCTGCTGTTTCTTCTCTTCAAATTTGTTTTTGGAAATCCATCTGCATTTTCTTGAGCTGAATCGTAAATAGTAATTAAATCACATAATATAAAAGCTTGTTCGAGTTTTGCCTACGGGCTAATCACACAAGACTACAAAGTTTGATGAAGACACAACTCATTTACAATTTCATCTATCGTTTCGAGAGATTTTATTGAGATCTGACCAAAAAGACACGAAAAAGAGGATGATGATAGTGTGTGTGTCCTCCTCATTATTCTTATCCTTATTTCCATTTTTGGAGTTTCTGTCGTCTCTCTCTCTCTCTTGCTTTAGAGCTCTCTCAGTCAGTGGCTCTGGTTTCTCTATCCTCTCGGCTGAGAATCTGATGGGCTGATATGGTACGAAAAAAAGCTTCTGCAAAGTTTGTTGACTTGGCCTAGCACAAACAAAGGATGATCGTGTTGATTAGCGAGTCTTTTGGCGTGGCGAGCGACATAGTCTCATCATCGTCTGTATTTATGCTGTAGAAAACTACAAATATGCATAGTGTTTTTTATGCGGATGACGCTGCTAAATTGATGATAGGTCACCTTTTCACAAAGGAACAAAATGGTGGCTGTCGAGTGTCCACATATGTATAATAAAAGAACAGTTTTTTTCCCTCTCTGCACTCAACTCATCTTCATCTGTCTGGGAAAAATTAGTACGTCTGTGATATGAAAATATGAAGATGAAAAAAAGCGGGCAACTGGTACTTTGCCTTGTGCATCATCTACTTGTTTGTTAGCAACAGGCTGAAGAGACAGAGGAGAGAAAAAAGTGTTGCACAAGAATAATATGGTTCAATGTGCTAACCAATTTGATCGGTCATCGTCGTCACCAACAACGCGAGCAGAGAGTAAATCCTCGATCCACATCACCTCATCTTTCATGCACACCATTATATGATGTACGATGATTACAAATGATTGATTTACAAGTGGGAAGGTTCACGTAGGTAATTGCTCCACAAATAAATACTCCTTTTTTTGCAAGTCTTTGCAGTTTGCTCAGTAAATAGATTTTTTTTCATGGTTCACACTAGACTTTATCTAGGAAAGACGCAGAGTGTGCAGAAAAAATTTCCATAAATGTGAAACTTCATCTGTCTCATCATCAGTGTGAACTGCAGTGAACTGGCTGGTTTTTACTCCAATAAATAAAAGGCCATGTAAAAATTGTTTATCAATAAAAATACAAAGTTGCAGATTCAGCATAACGCGGGGCTATCGTTTTTTCACTGTCTGGACGGGAAAGAATGTGCTTCACCGGCGATTTTTATTGAGTGTGGCCAGGTCACTTGGATGAAACAAAGTTGGGCTTCGCTTGATGTCATCATGTACATAGTCTTGATCTCCTTTTCTGCATTCAGTGCATCATGGCCTACGAGCGTACCTACGTGCATTCATTTAGATAAGGACAAAGTAATCGTGATTACCATTTTATCTCTGTTTACTGCATTTTAATAGAAAAAATTGAAATGATGCAGTTTCTGGCCCGAAACACGCATCGAGTTTGTGCATGCTCATCACAACAACGAGGAGAGTCGGGGCACTCGAGTAAGTCAAACCCTGTCTCTCTGCGCTCGTCGACATCCACTCTCCCTACATTTTACACAGTTGTATCATGTCATGTCTTAATGCAATTCATCACGATATCAGCTCCCTTATCAAATGGAACATTAGCAGACATAGTCTGAGGGAGAGCAATAAATATTTTTTCAAAAAAATTATATGAGCTCTACGATGCTGATCTGATCAACAGCTTTGCTATCAGCATGACTGTTAACATAAATTTCATTACTTTGTCCATTACGAGATGCACATAAGTACATGGACACATAGTTTTGTAGGCAGAAGGTATGGTTGTGACTCTCACGTATACAATGTATTTATATATAAGTATGTCTATGAAAATGTTTATATTTTATGGGTAAACTGATATGATAATGAGGAGTGCTGGGCTGGGGTGGTTATCACCAGAAAGAGGAGTAATTAAAATTATAAAAGAGTGCATCTTTTTCCATACCATATCGTACTTTCCAGAGTTCACCAGAGTTCAAAAGCAATTTTTTTGTGAGATTTAGATTACTCTCTCGAAAAGTTATAACATAATATGCGACATTTTAACTCCTTTTGATCTGGGTGTCACCTTGTCTCCACTTCAAAACTCTTTTCCCCAAACCTTTTGCCTGGCATTTTGAAAAGAGTGAGAAAAAGGGCTAGTCTTGTTTCCATACCAGGAGTGACTCTGTTTTGCTCCGCTTGTTGCCTTTCAAGTGGTCTGCTAAAATTACGCGATCTCTAGCAAAACCTGTGAGAACTAGTCATCAGAGGAAAACACTTGAAATTGTCAAAGGTGATTAGCCTGACAGGTTTTGCGAAAAAAATATGTATGTCGATCTCTCTGATTTTGTGTGTGGTCTGGGATGCCGAAGCCATAAAGTGGAGTGAAAAAAAAGTTTTTTTTCGTCTCTCTCTCTTTTTTAATCGCTGGAGTGGTGAGAGTAACGGTGCCGATGTTGATTATGATGACCCGTTTAACACTAGATGAACTCGATTATGTCATTCTTTACAGGATGATGATGGTGGTTTCTCTCTCTCTCTCCAACTTTGATCCATATGGCGGTTGGTCATCCTTTCTGAAAAAAAAAGAATCAGCTGCTGATTCACATATGAGAGCATGCTGTTATGATTTATTTGCTTTCCTTGTTTCCCCACAATGTTGTAAATGTTGTAAAGTTGAAAGGTCTTTGTCTCTCCATCATTTTATACGTTTTTTATTGTGGAATATGGCCTAAATAATTTTTTGTCGTATTCGAATCCATCTCCGTGTTCCTGAACCATGAGAAGAGATTACAGATGGGGTAATGTAATGTGATTCACCTCTGGCATTTTCAGCAAATTCTCGAGATATCAGGGCATCTGGATAAAATACATTTTGTTGCAAGATTAGATGAACTTTTTTTTCATAAACTTTTCCTTATTAAAAAGAAAGTCTTGATATGAGTCGAAGTTAAGCATGAGCCATCTATTCTAAATCCTTGTCTCAATTACCTAATTGCATGCTGGGAAAGTGTGACTCGCTCTGGCCAAAGGGGAAGATCAACTTGGAGATATGGTTACAAAATGCACGTTGTTCCCAAAGCTTTTTCCCTCACTTCTTTGTGATCTATTAATTAGTTGGGAAGATGTTTAGGTAAATACTGTACAGTTTGTATCTGTTAGCACAACATATCTCTTCAGAGAATGAGCATGAAAAAAGAAGAATCTACTTTTTGCTGTTTGAGAAATGATGACATGACTTTGTTATCTCTAAAGTTCAGGGAAACGACGGGGAAGGGATCCTAGTGACAAAATTATGAAGATGTCAGGCAAAAGAAGGGAAAAAGACAGTCAATAAAATAAAGTCGAGCTCCCGCTGTTTCGTCACGTACGTTATTTGTCGCTTCCAAGTTTTACTTGTGTCGATGATGTAAGTGAGAGGCTTTGCGGCTCCGTTACAACGTCGCTTTTTGTGATAGGTCGAGGTAAACTAAATCCCATTACAGAAACTTTACTGGACTTTTTTTGGGGAAGGGAAGGGTACGTGGAAATAAATAAGTAAATAGGCAGCATTAGATCATCGCTTTTTACCATTCATTTTTTTATTTCTCAACTTGTTTGTTTTTATGATGATTGCTCAAGCAGCAGCAGCAGCATATAGGCAAAGTAGCATTTTTTGTACCAGATTTTGCTTCTTGCGAGACAAGAAAGGAAGCTATCAATTATCTCCGGAGATAAAAAAATAAGGATGGATAGGGCTCTCTCTCTATGTATGGTAGGGATTAGCACTTCCCGTTGACGTCGCTTTTTGTCGGGTTATCAGTCTTTTGGTTGGGAAATGATCATCATCCTAATAAAGCATGTTATCCGGGCTTTCAGCGTAAGACTTAATTTGTGCTATTGCTAAACACACACTACCTGTGATTGAGACAAGGGGGAAACAGAGATAAAATTGAATCTAATGCAATTACCGGGGAAAGGAAGGGATTGTTTAAAAAACGAAAATAAACCGTTGACTGATTGTTGAGTGATGGTGCTCTTCACTAATTTCCTGTCTGAAATTGGTGAAAGATTGGAGAGTCGCATGTAGCCCCAGTATCAATTTCCTTTCTGTCATTCGCCATGCTCCAGGGCCTAACAGCTCTCCATGTAACAACTCTCGAGGTTTTAAAGAAGAAAAAAAGGGTAGAACACCTGCTCGACGGTGGTGGTGTGGTGTTGATTTTAAAGATCGATGAAGAGAATGAGCACTTTTTAAAACACTGTTGTGGTGAGTACCGGCCTGCGTCTGTCACTTTTTTCAGAGTCGTTAGGAAACAGACAGGCTTTAAAGGATTGGGTAATTCGTTAAGCTAATAAAAAATGGATTTTATGGAACATGTGGTCATCATGACACATTACCGGTTGTCCGGTAAAAGAAAAAAAATGCGTTTTTTCTACTTTGTCTTGTTTTTCAATATTTTTGTTCTGAAAGGCAGGTATTACTTACCAACTATACGTGGTAATTTAAAATAGGGAAATTTGTAAACTGAAAATTGTCTCCTTTCACTCTTTCAGCTGAGGAGTACAAGATAGGAAAAAATGAACTTTACGAGCAACTGTGCTCCACTTGCACCTGGCATTTTTCACATGAAAAGTAATAGGCAAAGTGCATGTGATTGCAATTGGGACTGAGGAATACAAGATAGGAAAAAATGAACTTTACGAGCAACTGTGCTCCACTTGCACCTGGCATTTTTCACATGAAAAGTAATAGGCAAAGTGCATGTGATTGCAATTGGGGAATAAGCCATGCCATATCATTAAATTACCAAGAGACTTGATGCGCCAGTAGTACAAATGGCAAAAAATTGAGAAAATTGGTTGCATCTGGCCAGCAAAAAAATGGTTTTTGAGGTTCTCCTCGTGGTCGCGTCGCGTGTGACGGCGACTGACCAGGAGACAAAAGAACGCGAACGAGTATACTTTGGCCTAATATACATACATACCATTACTAAACATTTTGCCGTAGTGCAGAAAGCCAATCAATGCAGAAAAAAGAAACACTTTTTTGAAATTGTTTCATTGAGTTTTTTTTCTTTATCGTTTTGAGATTACACGTAATTATCTATTATTGAGCTGTTATTGATCAGTTATCCCTCACTTTGGCTCTTGTGACAGGTACCGTTTTCCCTTTGATCTTGGGATACAGTCAATTGGGGGGAAAATGGCATAATTTCATGAGTCATGATTTGATTGGGATTCCTTGTACTAGATTAGAAATTCATAGGTTAGATCAGAGATCATCCGTCCTATAATAATAAAAAAGATAGTTGCAACCATTTAGAAAGTCAATTGGGGGGGAAATGGCATAATTTCATGAGTCATGATTTGATTGGGATTCCTTGTACTAGATTAGAAATTCATAGGTTAGATCAGAGATCATCCGTCCTATAATAATAAAAAAGATAGTTGCCACCAGTTAGAGATTTGATGGGACAGTTGGTTAACGCGTGGCATGGTAATTACACGAATTTCAATTTCTAAGGATGTGTATTGTTAACCATATTATGAAAGCTTTTGACCAGCAAGAGATCTCTTTTGAATCCTCGTAGCAATCATCCCATCACTCACATCTGCTCTCGCAAAGGTACATATATAACTGCCAGCTGGTCATTTTTCCAGCAGAGAAAAAAATAGGAGGCGACTCTCACCTTCTTCTTACTAAACATATGGTCTCAAAAGAAGTTTAAAAAATGAAGAGTAACTCACATTCACCATTCGGGAGAGAGAGAAAGAAAGAGAGAGGGTCGAGTCATGAATCATCATTTTTCTTCTTGGGAACCTATGTACCTAATTGCCTTCAACTTTGCTGGTAAGGTGAAGTCTTGCTCTCCCGCCTTTTTACGCGTGTAGTAGTGAGGCAGGTGAGGAGCGTTGTTGTCGACCAACGCTGCTCCTCGTTTCTTCCCTTTCAGCTTTTCTGATAAACAGGAAAAGAGTATGTTACAGGAAGAGCTCAAGTACACACGTAAGCTGAGGGAGTGAAAAAAAGTTATTGCATAATTTGAAGAGGAAGCTATGATTCCGGTGGCTCGAACCATGGACCTTGACCGGTTACACATGAAAATCATACGCTAATTGCTCAAGATCAGCTTCACTTTCTTTCGCCTTGCAAAAATATATTGTGGCTCGCTTGCCATATTGCGTGTAAAATGGAGTTATTGGGTATAAGGGACAATACGCGCAAAAAAAGAATTGCGATGTAGGGAACACCGGGTCACGGTATTGTAACGTTTGCAAAAAAATATGAGGCAGGCCTTCTCTACGTTATTGCTTCAGCCGGCAATCGCGTATACCTTTGGAATGGGTATGCACAAAGGTATACAAAAATTTCCTGCAAAGCTAACTTTTTTTTTTGGCAAACTTGGTTTCGTGATACTAATGATTCTTTTCAAAGAAACACAAAGGGAAATGGCAACTGTTGTGTTTTTAAGCCTCTATCTGTTTTTTGGCGGTGGATTGGAGACTGTCGTGAGAGTGTAACGTGTGTGGAGCGTCGAAAAGCCGGTAAAGTAAAATTGGGCCATGAGAGGGAAACAGAAGAGGAGTGAAGGAATATTATTTACTAATTAACCCACTTTTCCATTTTCTCAACCTAGCCATTTGAAATTGTGAAACTAGTTCTTTGTCTTGAGACTGATTATGTACAAACCATGTGAAAACGACTCGGAAAGGTTGTATTTACACCGGTGCGGCTGCTGCGGAAAAAACTGCTTTTTTATGTGCAGATTATGCATGCACGTGAGTTTAAAACGTTGAGGAAGACCTCCAAAGAAGGGATACCTGGGCTGGGTTACGTCGAAAGATGAAGAAACGCATCATCATTGGATTTCCTCCTGCTAGTTTTTGCATTTCGCCTTGCATGACAGTCTCAATGAAAAGGGGATTTCCCTTTTTTGTGTATTGATTTTTTTGCAAACCTTTTTATTGTATGAGACCCGCTCTTTTAACTTCACTGAACAGCAAATAAAATAGGAGCTCCTTCAAATAAAAAAGGGTTAAACTCTGCAGATTTTTCGATCAGAACATAAAAAACTAAATCCTGAGCTAAAATAGAAAGTATCATCATTTACAACCCTTTGCTCAATTTGTTTCTGCTGCAGGTGATCAAAACCACTATACTTTACGTAAAGCTTGACCACGCTTGAATGCTGAAACTCTTGATTTGCAACGGCATACAAAGGAAAATATTTGGGTTTGTACAAGTCATTGGAATTGGGCTTTTCAGGAGTGTAATTGAGCTTAAGTAATTTGAATTGGCTGTAACACTGTAGCCTTTTTCCATCCACTTGACCAGCATGACCACCTACCTACGTACATATTTCATGCTTCAAATTCATACTTTTATAAAGATCTACTCGGGCACCGCGGAACCTAACATTGCGAGGGACGTGGGGGGACATTGCTATCCTGCAATGTATTGTCAAATAGTGAAGTCCTCATCTCACAATGTTAATCTCAGATTTCGAGGAGGATATATCCCCCCTCGATCTACTAGAGAGCGGAGTTTTTGTCGCGCAAGCAAATCATGTGCTGAATATTTTCTTCATTCCTGTCGCCAAACTAGTGACTTTTTCTAGCTCCAAGATGAAAAAAAATCTGATGAGATTGTAGGTTTTACTACTAATGTGCTGCTGTAGAGAGCCCACTACACGGAAGGAAAGGGGAAGAAGAGTGGGCTAAACCNAAAAAAAATCTGATGAGATTGTAGGTTTTACTACTAATGTGCTGCTGTAGAGAGCCCACTACACGGAAGGAAAGGGGAAGAAGAGTGGGCTAAACCGCTACTGCTGATTTTGAGTGAGTCAGTTGGTTAAAGCACCCAACTTGAAAGTTTTTTATGATGTAACAAAGGCATCTATGTATGTATATGAAGGAAAGGAATGAGAATATATGTTGTATGTAGGTATGCACTCGACTCATTTCTGGGTACATGAACCGAGAATAAAAAGAATCCTAGAGAGTGAGAGAAGGAGCGAAATGCCGGCTTTTTATTTTGGTGCACATTTTTCCTCAGAAGATTGTGCTTTGCCTATACTCTCTCTTCCTACAGAGATTTTTTTTATATGTATATAAGTGCATAGGTATGTATATATTAAGTTGGAGTAGGAAAGAGCTAGTGAGAGAGAGAGTGTAAAAAAGCTGAAATCAATAAACGTTTCTGCCCTTGAACTACCCTTGCTTAAAAGTTCCTTTTGGGTTCTACGATCTCTTGCTCTTCATTCGTTCCTAGATCGCATCGGTCGGTCGTTCGTGCCATTTACTTCCCTTGTGTATTTTAAAGTATGTGCCGTAGACAGGACAGGAGTTCCCGTGAAATCACAGCATATTCCATGGCTCTCCTCCAATGTATAAAATGAGTGCGGTGTTGCATCATCATCCGAAAACAAAATGATTGGGGGTCTTAAAGGAAGGAGTAGGAAGCGAGTGAGAGGAGCGGAGGAAAAAGGGCTAGAAAAGCTCATTTTGAAACGGTAGAAAATATGTGTACGTGCATGCCTACTCTTTTATGAATGCAGCAGCAGCTGGATTGAATGGAAACCATATTGTATTTCCTTCCTTTGAAATGAGTGCAAGAAAATGCTGTGTGTACCGTTACAAAATGGATGATAGGATCGTAAAATTGAAGCATGGTGAATCTAAATGCTATGTTAAACACTTTGAAACTAAAAAATTTAAATATTTTTCACTTTTTCGAATCCATGTTCGCTTTACGACTTTCGGAATGAATTAGTCTCACAAAGTTATTATTATTATTATTATTACCGTATGAGATATTGCACTTGTTTGAAGAAGGAAATTTATGAAAAGGGATTTGAAAATACAACGATAAACATTTATTAGCTGCAATAAAAATGGAGTTATTTAAAAAGTGAAGTGGAATAATTGCCTTTCTTTGAGAAATGACAAGGAACGCGGAGGATTATTGCATATACCAAGTGAGTCATGACATCATGCCATCACATTTGAGAAAAAAAATGAATTAAGATGGATTAGAAGAAATAAATGGGATAATGATCCTTTGCTCAATGTTTTCCTTTCGAATGACGACAGTACTTATTCGTATATATAAAACTATATGTACGTTGTAGCGGTGCACATTCAAATTTTAATTACGGAAAAAGTCTTAAAAGTACAAAAAGCTTGTAAAGTACCATGCTTTGAAATGGAGAGAGAGATGGAATTGAAGTAATTGTGATGCTGCTAAAAACATGATACTCTTAATGGTATTCACTGTGCGAATTGCATACATGTCGCAGAAACTTTGTAATATAACTCGACTGACTCTCACACCAAAAGTTGTCGGCAAGGATAAAGAGAATTGCTAGGTGAATCCGGTTTGGGTTAGCTTGCTTTTCTCAACACTCTTTCCACTAGTTTTTTTATTATTATTATGCATTCTGCTCTGATTTTCATATTTTAGGCAAACTGGAAGAAGTGCGAAAAGTTTACGTTGTAGCGGTGCACATTCAAATTTTAATTACGGAAAAAGTCTTAAAAGTACAAAAAGCTTGTAAAGTACCATGCTTTGAAATAGAAAGAGAGAGATGGAATTGAAGCAATTGTGATGCTGCTAAAACATGATACTCTTAATTGTATTCACTATGCGAATTGCATACATGTCGCAGAAACTTTGTAATATAACTCGACTGACTCTCACACTAAAAGTTGTCGGCAAGGATATAAAGAGAATTGCTAGGTGAATCCGGTTTGGGTTAGCTTGCTTTTCTCAACACTCTTTCCACTAGTTTTTTTTATTATTATTATGCATTCTGCTCTGATTTTCATATTTTAGGCAAACTGGAAGAAGTGCGAAAAGTTTGAGAAATGGCGATTTGGATAATTGTGACAGAGTTTTCATAGTTTCATGGAGGGTATGTTGCCTTTTTTGCGACTCCATCGCCGCTCCAGCGCCGAGTCATGAATTTGTGAATGCAAATTGACACGTCTTGAAGGAATGTAGGGATTTATGTTTGTACAAGTTGATTAGGTAGGAAGCAGCTGTAGATTTCTGGCACTGGTTCCTGGCTAGACAGACGGACGGATGATTCCGTTTTAAATTTAGACGCAGACTGAGACATTCTTCATGCAGCAAGGAAGTGCGGTGGTCCCGAGACCGAGCACCACCGTTCTATCTTGCCCCCGTATGCATAAATACAAAGGGTGGCTCGAAATCAAGAGGAGAGAAAAGAGGGCTTAATATTGTGTGATCTTTGCAATTCGCAATCCATTCGCTCCCCTATTTTCAAATAAGCTTTTCTGAAAGGAATGTGGCAATGTCATTGAACAGAAGATTTAAAGGAGATGAGACAATTCTCAACGAAACGCCGCACTTTTTTCCCTCTTAAAAATTGTCTGCAATGTTGGGAAAATGTGGATGCACTGCATGCTTTCGCAGCGCGACATTGAATATCAGCGTGGAAGTAAAGAAAGAGACATTGAATCGGTCTAGGGAGCAATGGAATTGACGCAGATTTAGAGAGAGAGGGAGAGGGTAATGCAATAAAAATGAGTTAGATTTCCAATGGCATCATCGTGTCATGGTGGTGTGATCTGAGCGTAATGAAATGCGCGGTTTCGCAGACGACTTTTGGAGACGGAAGGCAATAAATATTTCCGAGTGTCTATTTTTCCCATGGAATAAATTGCGGAGTCGTATAATGAATCGACGGGAAAGACGGGGCCTAATTCTCTCAACGTTAATCCCTATTTAGATAAGTTACGTAATGGCATCTGTGTTTTGTCTACAAGTCGACGGAGATTAGAGAAAAAACTGAGTATATCTAATGTTGCGTTGTAGGCACGTAGCTAGGGTCATGTGAAGCCATATTGGGGCTTATACCGATTTACCCACTCAAGCGAACCTGGTCGATTGAGAAGTCAGATGATTCTGAAGTCATATGAGGGAAATACCGGCTGGGCTGTTGTGCCACGCCACACCACTGCCACTTGACTCGCAACTTAGGCAATATTCCGTTCGGCTCTGATTTCTCGAAAATAAAAGAGTATTATGCTTTTGCATCGCCTATCGTCTCCTCAAGTGAAATGGCATATAGAAATGAGATGTTCTCTTGAGATTAGGAAAGTCGTAAATAAAAAAAAGTGTAAAGAGAGTAAAGTAAAGCCACTTTATCAATGAAAAAATGCATCGTTTTGTTGCCGGTTGCATGCCTAAACTCAAATTCCTTTAGAAGTGAAGTGAAAACCGGCTTATGTGTAAGCAAACGTCTTCTCATGTCACACATAACCCAAGAAGAATGAGTTTTTCCATGCTAAATAAATTCCGACTCGAACAAGCATTTCTCAGAATACAATTCGACTCTTGCATTCAATAAAAAAAAGTTCGACTTGAGGAGAAAACACGTTTCCTTGTGGATTGAGCGAGCCGTGAGCAAAGCAAGTAATAATAATTTTTGTAGGGAGACCGTGCAATGAAACGAAATGAATGGTTCTTT
>JAHZMY010000901.1:0-12649 GCA_027743915.1 Seira sanloemensis
GGGAAATGGCTACACGCAAGTGACATTTTATTAGCAGATTTACAGAGATTATATAAAATAATGCATTTCGTGGTAATGAAAAACTTGCTCAAGTATTTATTTACAAAGAAAATGCAACTAATCATTCAATAAGATCTTGAATCGTTAAAATGGCTTGGCCAATTCTAATTGTTTTTTAGACATGGAATATCAACAGTTATAATAGACTGCGTAAATGTTAAAAAATAGTTCAAGATTACAGCGTTGCAAATTTAAAAGGAAGGTCAAATTTGAAAAATGTTTCAATAAGCCGGCAGCATTTATTTGTCTAATTTTTTACTACCTCCAAGTATGCTAAACCAGGCAGGCTAAACTCATTCTATGAATATTCTTATCTAGTACCTATCACGTGTTTTGCGAAAAAAGGATTTAAGCGGGGGGAAACAAGAGAAAGGGTTACTTATACAAGCTCACACAGGCTTGTTTCATTAACGAGCATCATCCTCTCTTTCCCATCCCAATTAAAAGAGTTGAGACCAGCGATAATATGATAATCACGAGAAAAGGGGAAAGATTGAGCTCCGAAAAATCCGCACTCTGACTCCATTATATCCCCATACATACACATATTTACAGACTAGCCAAAGATACCAAAGTAAGCGGAAGTGGAATCAAAAATTAATCCATTATTACAAAACAAAATACAATCCTTGATGGCATTTCAAGTCTGACAAAACTCTTTAACATGATTTTACGCGAGGACAGTATAATTACAGAGTGCAGGTAAGAAATTGAATCGAAGAAGGGGCAATGTGGGAATGCTCTCTGCCTTCATACAAAATGTTTTTTCTTTCCCTCCAGCTTCTTCCATTCATTTAAAAAAAAGAAAAAAATGCTCTGGTTGAATGAAGTCACCGTCACTGACCTTATCTCCCATTTCATAAGTCACTTTCCCGTCCTCGGTCATTATTCCGGTGAAAAATGAGTGACTCGCTCTACTGTTTTCATTTTTTACTTCCCTTTATTTATAAATAATGACATCGGCCATTGTCTCCCGATCAATGAAGAGGTGGGCTTCAAAGCCATATTTTTTATTAGAAAAGGCCACATCACCATCAAGTCTTACTCTGGGCTCTCTTTGTGCTGCGCTCGTTCTACGTACCATGACAGGATTGTTTCAGCCTGTAAAAAATGATGAAAGAAATACATATATATATATAATATGCAATGAAAAAATAAAACTATTGCTCAGCATCGATCAACAATAAATCTTTATACAAAAACATACGATTCAGCTCACATCCCATTGTTTTTTTCCTGCTCTCTCTCAGAACGTACACACAATCTATTCTGTTGGATTATGCTAAAACATTATAATTATGTTTGAAGAAGGAAAAAATATTGAAGAAGAATGGGAAATTTAAAATGATGAATAAGAAGAGTCTTGGTTAAAAAAGAGTTTCCCCTTCGTCGTTTTTGAAAAGGGTGAAATACATAATACGTAGTGCATATACATATACATAAATGATAATGGCTTGCATATGTGGTCACGGTAATGAGTTAACGGTGGAATGAATACGAAAAATACGGTTCTTGGGAAGTGCACATGAAGTGAGCATTGGACATACAACAAAGATTCACGCTGAATTACGGGTATCCGCTGGAATCAATAAAATCAATCAGCTCGATACCAGTATTCTCGCAATTTTTTATATACAACTCCATGCTTCCCATTTATTCTTCAACTCGCTCAATGGCTGATCAATAGATAACAGCCACTTGGCCCATATTGAGATAATTAATGCGCTGAAAAGAGATATAAATCGTTGCACAATACTTGAGATAGAAAAAATCAATTCATTAAAATAATCAGACAACTTATGCTGTGGCACAGTGCTCTCTTACCACCTTTCAATTATCCCTTTCTCAATATATACAGCATTTCCTTTCAACTTGAGTTGAGAGAGAGAGAAAGAGACAAGAGATGAGTGCATGAGTTCTCAGTTCGCCCCAGTTCATGTTTGCTCTCCTACACACACACACACTCATCATCATTTTCTTTTTTAGCCTCCGTGTCACAAGTGAGCCCGTAATTTTTCTTTGAGATAAGTCTCTGCGATCAACTTGTGCGAGAAGGAAATTGATAGCTGAAGTTTTCATGGTCATTGCATGACAGGAGACAGAGCGTCGAAGGAAAGTGAGCGTTTCACTACAACTTTGACTTCACACAGACACTCTACTTGACTACATCATATACACGAAAAAAGTACATTTTTTCTTCTTCTCCTTCTCTTGTGGAACTGGCAAAATGCAAATTTTTTCTCGGCTGCATTGGAAAGCAATACATTTATGTATGGGATGGATATCACATGCGACTATTTGGGATAAAAACGTTTCCTTCCCGCTTTCCCACTCAATCATTCATCCATCATCAGTCAGGACAGTGGCAGACCATCATAAATATTCTTGGGAGAAGACGCTCATCCTCGTCTTCTTCCCCCGTACATTGTCCTGTACGAAGAAAGATAGTCTCAAACTAATATTATGAATGTCTTCCTAATGATATTCATGAGGGATTACTTCACGTTTCTCCAAACTCAATACTCTCCGTCTCAAAGTTATATGGGTAAGCTGGGGCTACTGAAAGCTCAATTTTTTCTACCAAAAAAAGCATATTATACATGTATATTGTGTGCTCACAGGCTATACATTACTCACGGATATTATTATGCATATGGACTTTTACGCATCCCAGCCTTAATTTAACATGTAGGTTGGGGAGAAAAAAAGAGGGATTGGATTTTCGTGTGTGTGGCCATGGGCAAATAATGTATTGATTTTTGCGTCCATATTTCCTCTTTCCAGCCAAGAGTGGAAACAGCCCGACTGCCGTCCATTCGCCATTCGTCCATACATTCACTTGCATATGAAGTATGGAAAAAATCAGATGCCAAAGTTACGTATGACCGGTAGCACACTCGGTCACTACTTTGCACTAATGAAGATAATTAAATTAGAAATTATTAATTTAAAAAAACACGTACTTTTTTACAATTCACTTTCAAGAGAGTATGTGCGTGCTCCATGTGTGTGATTACGTACGTGCAATAGAATGCCTCTCAGATTTTCATGGTTCACCTTGAAATCCGAGGAAGTGATCAAAAGAATAATATAATTTGAATGATAAAGAGTCCCCAAAAATATAATCCATCTTTTCTTCCATATGCCTGTCCATGCGTTTCAACCCTTTTGCGTTTTGCATCTATTTATAAAGTATAAAAAAAATCCGAAACTCCGTAATCGCTACAATCAAACATTCAGAAAAAGAGATGAAATGTGTGTGCTTTTCAAAAGTATCAACTGTACATTCCCGTCTCCATTTGTGATGCCTCAGTACGCGCTCAAATTGAAGCCTCTGCATGGACGCATAAAGCCGAGGAATTATAATAATTTCATACGGAGAGAGAAAAAAAATACCTTCTCGTAAAACTCACGTCTTAAATTTTGCTCTGAATGCGACATTAAGCCGTATATGCGAATGGCTTGGAAAACACGTAAACTCTTTGGATTGGAGACAAAGGACACTTTTTTTCCTCTTTCAGTGAAAGGGTTACATGCGAACGGGAAACCATGAGTTGGAGCACACACTTGTTTCCCTCTATCTCGAATATACAGGGGTTTCACACTGCATATGCAAATGAGCCGAGTACATACATACATATTTTTGGGTGTGCTCACATGTGTCCGTGTCTCATTACCATCGCCATTACTCGAAAACCAGCGGAGGAACCCTAATTTCAAAAAAAAAGTTTCAATCATTTCCTCCTTTCCATGGAGAATAGAGATGCCATCAGATACACACGGACTAAAAAAAGGCTTAAAGCAGATGCATCGGGGAAGTTTTGCATTTATTGAGAATTTCAAACAGCCGAGTTCAAATCCAGAGTAATGATCACGTCCTCCCTTATCGCAAGTTTGTATTTGTAGAAAAGAGTTTTGAGACTGCATCTAATAACTAACATGTACATGCATATACAGAGCAAAGGTATTCACAAGATTTTCTCACTCAGATTACAACTTTTTATTTCCCCTTACAAACGAATCTCCGAGTTGTGATTCCGTGTCCATTTTTTAATCTATGTGGAGGAATCCACGCTCCTCTACGAATCCCACATGATCTCTCATACAAAACTCGAAAAGTATTTTTTTGCACTACAACTCTTTTCTGCAGTTTTTTTTATAAACTTGTGTGTGTACTTGTGTTTACGCCAGTACTACGTGAACTTATGATCTGCGAGTGTGATGTGTGGTACACAAAAAGAGAGTCGTCCTCAGTATGAAAAATTATTAGGGAGAAGGTTGGAAATCACAACAGGAGTAATAATCCCTTGAATATTTAATAAGTTCACGTTTTACCGCGCCACGGACTCGGCATATTGTATTCACCGTTTCGTGTCCTCGTCCTCATGAACTCTTTCTCTCGAGTTGTGGCCTCACACTCTTGATTTAAACTCGGTATGAGCGCAATCATTTGCACACACATCCTCATAAAAGACGGCAAAATATTATATGTGTGTATTTATATTAAGTATTTGGATATGCCACCAGAGCTTTTGCAGAGGTACAAAGCCTACTCTTCTTTTTTTCGGGATGTGCAGCTATTTTATTACCGGATTTCATACTTTGGTGTGCCATTTAAAACAAAGCGTAAATTTCGGCCAGGATATACATACATATATTGGCCAGGGATGGGTGTGAGGGATGGAGAGGACAAGTCTCTGGAACTTTAAATGTTTAATCAGGATTTTGGCCAAGTGACACGCCACCACACAACCGCATGTACATATATGAAAGGTCACTGTGAGTAAAAGCAAAAAAGAGAAGAAGAAACGAAAAAAAAAATATTTATTTTTTTCTTGTTTACTCCAATATCATATCTTTTATCCATTTATTACAGCATCTTAAAAGCGGCATTTGTATGGATAAGCGCATCCCTCCAATCTCCACCGAGAATTGTGTATGGAAACTGTCATCGAGACTTTGCAAGTCATACATGCGTGAAATAATGGAGGGAGCTCGGCAATTCCATCCTTGGCCTTTCTGTCAATCGCAATCGAGTCCGCCATTTATATTAGATTTTGAGACCATCATCCCGAAAAGAAATTCCTTGAATGGAAACCCATTCTCTTCTTCCCCATGTGTACCATATCCAAGAAATAAACTGTTAGTGTCCAGCGCATGCATGAAGGGTTGAAAATTGCATGGAATGAAATCGAGTCATGTACAAAGTATAAAAATAAAATAAAATAGAGAGGAAACAATTCTGTCTGGGTAGTGAAACCATGAAATTCTTTTCTCCGTTCCCCCCAAAAAAACACAAAACAATGCTCGGTCTACTTACTTTCCCCACCGTTATTTTGCTGGTTGCGTGCGTGCAATGTTCTGGAAATGGGATTGGAATTTGGGAAAAATAGCATCATCCCGTGGACATTCCCGGGGACTTTTGGGAATTTCTTTTTGGAAGAGGGAGAAGAAAATGGACGGAAACAAAAAAAAACACACACACACAGACACCAACATTGAAGATAGAGCTAAAGCTATAAATAGGTACATACAAGACTTTTTAGTACAAAGGGCCAGTTGCAAAATGGTTTAAGGAAATGCTCTAAGCTTCCACGCAGCCATCCATATCAGTTTTTGTGTACGTATGTACATGTTTCTGCACATATTTCTGTTCTCCTTGGCTTCCTTCCGAACCGCTTTTTCCAGAAGACAATAAATGGAAGACGAGGGATTCTCCAGTAGGGAAAAAATGACAATAAAAAGAATTACATTACTCTCTCGTCCATTTCTCCGTTTTTTTTTTTGCGGAGTGAGAGCATAAATGTTTCAAACGGAATGGGTATACAATCTAATTCCCATATAAAAATGCAATATAATCAGGAGAGAGGATAAATATGTACATGCACGGCTTTTATCTTCCTTCCTGAAAAGTCAGGATCTGTGAAAAGAGGCAAGTCACAAAAGATAAAGAGAATCGGAGCAGCAGAAGGGAATCAAGAAGTTTAGGGAGGAAAAAAAATGAAGGCGACCATCAACAAACATAAAAAACTATACAATAAGTAATACAGACAAATATGAATAGGAAAAAAAAGTTGTTGTGTGATGCGATCTCATAACACAAAAATAAAGCATACGCATATTACAAACTCGGCTACACAACAAAAAAAAAACTTGAAATAAGGAAAAGAAAAATAGAGAGAAAAAAAACTTTTTTATGGTCCTTCTTTTTCTTTTCTTCACTCCCGAATTGAATTAGCTTTAGTTATTGCTACACAGCATATGTGTTGGTTTTAGGATGAAATATAAAAAAAGCACAGACGATGTAATTTTTTATGAGACCAAACCCATACAAAAGAAATCAAGTTGAATTAAGCTGGGCTGAATCAAGAAAAAAGGATACAGATGACGACACGAGGGAAGATGATACGTGCTCCGGAATTGACACAAGAATTTCAATCCAATCCTTATCTCTTTAGGTACGTAATAAATACGCCAAAAAACATCGGCTGGACGAAGAGATTACTCAATTGGGATAATTAAAATGAGTTATGCACCAAAAAACGAAACTAGGCCAGGATAAAAAAATTCGAATCATTTTGCCTAACTTTTGTAAAAAAATTGGAATTATGCCATATCGGCATTTCCTCCGTCTCATAACACACTATATTTTCAATAAAACGCTACAGACTGCCTGATGCGCAACTAAAAAATATTGTATCACTTTACCCCTTCAAAATAACGTTGCTGATAATTTTTAAAGTGCACCATTATTCAAGAGCCAATACGTACGTATTTCAAACTAGTCATTCTTTCTGCCTGATTTATTTATTCGCTGAATTTTCGTGACAGACAAAATTTTTCCCATAAAGTCTGAAGTTTTGCAACTTAAAAAGTCTATGCATGTTTTAAAGCTTGTTCCTCTGCACAAAAGTTCCCGTTGAGAATAACGGTGTGAGACAAAGACCCGTGTGTACCTTTTTGTCATGCTAACTGTACGTCCATTAAAGCCACATTTTATCGTGCTAATGTTCATCTCATTTGTATAAAAAAGATGTATTGACTGCCTCAAAGTAAACTTCCATCGAGACAAAAGGCCTAACGACATAATTCCAGGAATCTGATGCTGCCTGCTCCCATCTCACTACCGCCTTTGTCTATCTCTCTCTCTCTCTTTCCTTGTGTGAGTCTGATGCAGTTTTTGCATTTCAATGTCACATCAGAGTTTTGGGACGGAGCCATGTCTCCGACTCCCTCCACAGATATAAAGACGCGTCTCCTCAGCTCCCATTTACATGGAAAGAGGAGAAGTTTTTTTTTCGCAAACAACGAAACTGCATCTACCACCATCATTTTGCAAAAAAAAGAAGTGTTCCTTATTATTATTTCCTCCCTTTTGTCTCCCCTCCATTGCAAAACTTTGTCTTGTGTTTTGTCATTAGTGTGTTTTTTTAAAGTTTGAAACAAAGGCAAGCAGCCGTGTATATTTTTAGACCGTGAAGGGCACTCTACCTCTCATTTCCATAATGGCATCTTGAGAGGCTAATCTGCTCCACATTCATATTTTCGGTGTGCTTGAAAATTGCTTTTCTCCTGGTTTTGAACAAGCTGCTTCACTGTTCACAATTTCGGTCAGGCGTGGGCTAAAAACAATAGGTTTTCAAGTGTGCTTGCCTGTGATAGCCTGAGAAGCATACTTGTAAAACGAGTCCGTGGCGTGTCCTTCCTTAACCTAATTGTGAAACGGACATTTTTTAGTATTTCCTTACTTTAAAAAAAGCGTATTTTATTATTGATCTAAATGAAGTCATTATGCTAATTAATAACATTGCTAATATATTACTATTACCAAGTTAGTGGACACTATAGAGATATTATATAATATGTACAGTTCGACTATCTTTTTTTGTAAAAAGTACACACACGCACTAATTCGTACATTTCCATTATCTGTGTGAGATACGTGGATGTACATGCGACATGAGCTGGAGGCAAGAGGGTGGACCGTAAAAACCGAAACACTTCGTAAATACTACTCCCACCGCCATTTATTTTTCGAGCTGAGTCTGTACAAAATATGACTGTGAAGTACACGCGCTACACATAAAAGATGTATTCTACATTCATAAATATATGAATGTGAAAATGACATTGCCTCCGTTAGGTTGTTTTGTGGTGGTTCTGGAAATAGAGGGTCATACGTCGCTCTTCAGCTTCATATGTGCATACATATTCCCCGAAAAATGTTCTAGTGTAATGTACGTCCGTCCGTACATGGAGATGCAGTCAGTCATTGTCGTCATCCTCATCATCATTTTCACATGTGCACAATAGATATGTATATGTGTATGTGCATGTACGCATTTTCCCCCAATGTTACCATTTCCATTGATCTCGGGTACAAATGGAAAAAAATGTTTTTGTCTTTTGAGAGTAACCAGTGGAAAAAGCTTGAGCATATTAAATACAGGGAGAAAGAGAGAGTAGCGTATGCGGAGATCAAAACTTCTCTGCCATGATTAGAATGAGTCAAATAATATGTCTATGGACTATATGAATACGTTTAACGATACAATTCCTGCATTTCCAGAGAGACGAGAGGGTGGCACTCGGCGTGTCTGCATGTGGGGGAGAGAGACGAATGGAAAAGGCCAAAAATGGGGGATATTTTCGGCTAAATATGCAGTAGTGTCCAGAAAAGCTCGAGCTTTTTACAAAATGTAAGCTGGTATGATCCAAGTATTATTGTAGCAAGGCCAGTATAATGTGATAGTAATGGTGTATTAGTGCTGCTGGTGTACATACACTTTTCATGTGCAGGAAACGTAATAACTTTTCTTTCCCCCCGAAAGCTTGGAGGAAAAAGTAGGGAATCATGGTGGCTCATCTCGAGTTTTCGGCGGATAATGGGGAAAAATATGTACACAGGGAATATGAGACGGGATTTTGGGGATTATAGGCGATGATGTCATGGACTGCCCGGCAGGGATAGATGGTAGAGTTTGCAAGGTGCAGGATGATGGGGAAAGCGGACACGGGATTACGGATAATATTTCCTGGCTGACTCATGCCAAATTAAATGTCCAATTAAAGTTCTTAATGTAGTGTATAAGCAAAAAAAACTATTATATTGGGTACATGTTTATTTGAAAGGGAAAATGTATCTCAACTGCACTTTCAATTCCAAAACCTATAGGCACGACACGTCTTGGCTTAAATTCTTTGAAATTTCATGCACACACAATATATGAGTTAAAACTTTCTCAAATAAATATCGTTATAATAAGGTCAAACGAATGTTTTGTGAAGCTGCAATAAAAAAATATTTTTTTCCACACTTTCGATTAAAATGAAAAAATGCAACTACATCAAAAAGTGAAAGAATAAAATGCCATTTTTATCTCGCACTATTCGCAAAGCCGTCTCTGAGCTGCTCAAATTTGTGCTCTTAGTCTGTACTTTGTGTTTAACCGTTGCCCTCCACAAAAGTGGCAGAGCTTGCACCTTTTTTCTTCTTTTTTTCTCCTCAACTTTCTTTTTTTTCTCACACACTTCCCTTAATCTAACATAGTTTAGTATGTGTGTACCTATCGGATCTTTTGGGGGCAAACTGGTGATTCCAGTTTTTTGTGCAAAGGGCCTACTCCGAAAACACTTTGAAACAGGATTTTCCAGCACCTTTTCATCCATGCTCACACATTTTCTCCTGATTTTTGCTCTGCTTCCTTTTCGCACGTGCAAAGAGTCAGTCTAAGCCCAATGTAATGTTTAAATTAAACATTTTAACAATTTTTCCATGAATAGATCCTTCCTGCCCTACAACTATTTTCACAGTTTACCTTCGACAGAAAAAAAATCCGGTAAGCTGGAAAACATTCTAATACACAATTTTTTTTAATTGGCACAAAAATGCATCCCTCGCCTCACGTCAGGCAGATGCGTGCCAGCCTTAGACAAGGGAATGAAACCGGTTGGTCATCCTAGAAAAAAAATTATTATTGGCCGGACAAACCCTTCCCATTCTAGTACAGTGCTAGGTGGTACATAGGCATTTGCTTGAGGCGCTCAATAAAACTGGTTTATTTCCTTTTCGAGTTGTATTGGATTGGACTACTACTTCTACTACTCGAGTGGCTTCTCTGGATTAACGAAAAATAGATTCGTGTTTAATTTCCAGTCATCCAAGCACCGATCCCTTTTGTCTGAAGAACTTGTTTTCCGCATCTATCTGTTTGTTTTCTGTTGACTCCGTCTTGACATGACAATGAGATTGTTCCGACAGCGACTACTACTCGAGTGGCTTCTCTGGATTAACGAAAAATAGATTCGTGTTTAATTTCCAGTCATCCAAGCACCGATCCCTTTTGTCTGAAGAACTTGTTTTCTGCATCTATCTGTTTGTTTTCTGTTGACTCCGTCTTGACATGACAATGAGATTGTTCCGACAGCGGAAACTGATACGACGTGAGTCGATGTGCGTGAAACCACGAGGAACCAATACAAATTAATACAATGCCTGGCATACAGACAGAGGCTATTGAGCCTTTTCAAGATTCAGATGGATGGTCAGTTCTGGTATCTACAGGCCATTGTTGAATATTCAATATGGCCTTTGTTCAATTGGACATTGGAGCGGCATGCTGTGTGTGCCTACATTCAGGCACAATTGCTTTTTCTCTGTTCAGCTTTTCTCTTGGTCAGTTGACATGTTGCTATATTCTTGTGTTCAAGAATGGATACATATCCGTGACATATCACTTTGCGACCGAAGCCAAGTTTAAATTAAAAGAGAGAGAGACCAGTTGTATAAGACAATGGGAGCGCCTTTCACGAAGAAACAATAAAGGGAAAAATTAAGCTGTATCTTTTACATCTGGCAAATTGCATGGTCAACGGTTAATTTACCTGCTGGGATGAGGGAATGCCGCCTGCGATTAACTTCTCCACGATGACATTCGCATGGAGTGGATGGAACACCCGTCAAACATTTCTTTTTAAAAATGATTATCAGTTGCATTTTTAGTGATTCCGGTGCGGCAGCAGCCGTCTCCTCAACTGTAAAAAATTACATCTGCCACTACTGATTCACATCTAATTTGCATTTTGTCCATATGCACATTATGCTAATNGGCAGCAGCCGTCTCCTCAACTGTAAAAAATTACATCTGCCACTACTGATTCACATCTAATTTGCATTTTGTCCATATGCACATTATGCTAATCAGTTTGATGCACTTCACTCACAACTTTAGTTTTTGCTTGTGGCCAGGCCTTTTAGACGATGTTCCTTTTTTTGTTCACTTGATACTGCCGGCGTGTGATATTTAATAATATATAAACTTTTTGGATGGTGATGGGCACTGATCTGCATGTCGAATTTGAATGAAGCAATGAATCCCGTATAATTTTATGCTAATCTTGGATATCTGCATACATTCAAATTTTAAATTCACCGAGGGCCACATCCTCACAGCAAGACTTCTTCAGTGTCCTTCCGATGAGATGGAAACTGAAACTGGTCAATGAGTACGTTCCAGTGGTATTTTCTCCGATAAGAACCTATTTCGGAGTCCTTGAAACGTGTGAACCCCTTCAAATGAGATAAACCCTTTTGCCCATTATCATAGCGAAATTAGAAAAAAAAAGTTTCCCAGGGCTCCAATCCAAGGAAATATTGAGTATCAAATGTGTATATACAGAGATTCACACATTGACTTGAAAAATTCTCATTCAGATTCACTCAGACAGAATGTCCAACACAAAAGATGCATCAATACAGTTTCAATTCTATCATCCATATTTTTTTATCGGGTGATCAGATCCCGGCATAATAGAATTTAAAAAAAGAGATTCCTTCACAAAGAATAACTTTGCACCATGGAAAAAGGTTGGAAGACACGCATGAGAAAACTGTATATAAATCTGAGGAAGAGTGATGATATGGGTGCAGTAAATGAGTTCAGTGGCATCCTTTCAAAAAAGGGTTGCTCTTGCCCGGTCGATTTTTTAAAAACTCTGCTCCTTGAATTAAACTTTATAATTCATTGTGCCACGATGATGAGGCGATATTGATATTGTATCGAAAAAAGATATTATGTACTTCTGATCCGTTTCCCATATGATACCTCAGACATCAGAAAAAGGCAAATTGATGGAACTCGATTCAACCTCACCTGTGAATACAAGCATCATGATTCCATTGTGCAAAACATCTATCTCTTGCTCATCTCTCTGCTATAGATATACATGAAAACCATATACCTACAAATATATTATCAATTGAGAGCCAAACATTGAAAAAGTATTTTTGACTTTGGCTCTGAAAAAGAGTTTCCAATACAATCTCTGCGAGTAGTAAACTCTTTCTTGCTCCGAAGATTATGGGTAAAAGTTATGTAGGAGCATTTTTTGATGATGCTTCTTCACAAGACGCGTCGTATTCATTGCTAATGTGCTTTTCCTTATAATAATATGAGAGGCAGGTAAGAAGGGTCTCTGTGACTGAGAGCCTCATTGTTACTTGCCTCTTTTTATGTACAAGGGCCCGTAAAGGTAAGAAAAAGGGTGGCTGTGGAAGGGGATCAGCATGAGTTTCTCAGGCAAGAAGTAC
>JAHZMY010000902.1:0-13784 GCA_027743915.1 Seira sanloemensis
CGTATACTTAAGTTTACGTTTTATTGCCTGTATTTATACCTACATATTTTTACGTATTAGCCTGTAATTACAAATTAATTAAAAGTTCTTGAATAATTTAAGTTTTTTCTCTTCTCCGGTTATTTTTAGCATAAGCTACTAACTATTGTACTTACTTATATATTATTACCAATTGATTGTATTATTTAAGACACTGTAATGTTTAACTGAAAGATAACACTGACATTTGTACTTATAGTATGAATTATACCTGCAAAATTTTCAGTATTACTGTTATTTTTCCAGTTTTTGCGTTTGAGTTAATATTCTACTAAAACAAAGTCTCCACTTTACAAAGAATGTTTGTTCAGCTTTCCAATCTTACTGTGTAATATTTTTTAGAAGCGTTGGTTAATTCCATTTCTTGCCAGTTGAATGTGTTTATGTTTGGAAAAATAAATTGGTAACATGCATTTGAATATGAAGATTTTATTGTAATATTTGACGGACTCTCAAGTAAGCTAGGGCAAAGGATGTAGCAGCATATTACGTTAATAATTTTACTACTGGACAAGGGTACCTTATACTTTATGTGGATTATATTTGTAAGGAAATTGTACTCATTACAAACACAAATAAAATGTTGACGATTCAGGTATAAAGTAATGTGATTAGTGATTAGTAATTAAATTGCATTTGTCTCATGTTCCTGCTCACGATCACTTATTACTTACCCTCATTTCTAATTGCTCTGATCTGGAGAGATCTTGGACAATTTTCCATCATTTATCGTATTTTAATTATATACTTGACATGAAATAAATTAAAAAGCTAAAAGCTCCTTTGTTCATCATGATCACTCGGCCGATTCCTTCAATTCCGAACTATGTACATAAGAAATTCTTTACATTACTATGTGTTTATGATCTCGCATTACCCCGTCCAAAAATCTCTCGAAACAGTATGATATGATGACAAAAACAATTCACACAAAAACATGTGAAATATACTCCAGAAAGGATTGCTCCTAACTTTCTAAATAGGACCTGGGGTTGATTTTGCAACTAACCTCAATCTTGACTAACTTTAGTAGCAATGTTCTCAAACTTTCTTCGAAATTCTCTAAGTCCTCATAATTTGAAAAATTCTGTGACATCAAGCTTGGCTGCCTTCAGGCAACCAGTTTGTAATGGTTCCCATCAGCAAATCCAGGTACGGCCTACACTAAATTAACTATTTACTGTATTTCGGTTGCAGTTAACACTATTAAAAATTATGTTGTTTGAATTGACTTCTATATTAGATCGCCGCGTCAGTTCCGGTAGTTTCCTCACGTCCATTTAGCTCCTGTTATCCTGTGCTGCCGGCTGCACCATGTCAAACGTTCTCCTCAATCTTCCAACGACTCCAGGATCCAGGGGCTTGTAATAATGGAACGTCAGGAAGCTTATCATCGCCAACACCATTCCTTCTACAGTCAAGGGGATTGAAGATCATGGGAAAGGTCAAGCGGAGATGCAAGGACTGCTTCATTATCTATATCAATGGGTTAATGTATAATCTTTGCGACGCGCATCCTCGACACAAGCAAGTACTGAAACCACCTTATTATGCAAATCAACGGATATTGACGCACGCAACGATGAAGCCCAAGCGTCCATGGTAGACACATAATACTAAATGTTGGTGAAGTGAACGGTTTTGTATAATACACATATTATGCGATATTTATTGTAAAATAATGTTTTCAGTGCCTGGTCATTCATTTGATGTTAGAGAATGAGCCGTTTAGTAAACGTTTAACTGCTGTTTAATATTAGAATTGATTTGTTTTTCAAGGCAAATTATTTTATTCATTGAGAGGAATAAGTCACGAGTACACTTTATGTATTTATATTTGAATTTACAGTGAATGTAATTGAATTGCAAATAACCGAATTTAAACAAAAATACATTTACAATTATTTATCCAATTGTTATCAGAAAAGAATGATTCTGGTTCTTGAGAATGTTTAGCAGGACGTTAATATTTGTCTTTTTTACATAAAGGCGTACGCACATATGCACACTTAATATATTAGTCGTCAGATGCACTTTGCCTTTTAATGATCCTTAATTAAGACTTCCCTTCCAAGAAATCGCATATATACTCTATGTATTTAAAACTAGGTACTTCTAATCTAATTTATGCATAATCTAATACTTCAGTAATCTTATCACTACGTGCACCGTAACGCTTCTTCAGTCGAACCAGAGGCGAGCCTCTCCTCCTAACAATTACCATCAAGAAAAATTTCTAACACCTTTAGCATCAAACATTTCTGATTTCTAGCTACAAAATAGCACATCACATTTAATCCTACAGCTTGTACATATCTTACGCAAACAAATACCCTGGATAAAAAATCAGTGTGGTCTGGAAATATTCAACAATTCAGACAATCGTATGTTTAGATTAAAAACCTCACGAGGAGATGAATTCAAAAGACTAGTACATGGAAATCATCCTTTGGAAAATCGTAAAACTTGTCAAAATACTGCGTACAAACTTATCATAACTAAAATTATATTACACGCCCGACATATCCAACAGTCTTTGAAGCATTCCCTCGTCATTTGACTGCTCAAAAACGCTACTCAAATCTAATGGTGTCAATTCAATATTTTGGATTAACTGGTGCGGATTAAAGATAACTTCTGACGAGCTTTCCGTATCTTCACTCGCACGAATCTCCTGGGTCTGATTTCGAAGAAATTCGGCAGGTTCACTGAAAAGTCCCCGGTCTTCGTGATTCCTTGCAATAGGTTTTGGAGAATTGGCTGGCCGACGAGAAGGAGATTTCCCTTTGTTGACTCCTTTTGAAAAAACAGTTTGTTCAGATTGCGCCCTAGCTTCTACAGGAAGCGAAGGTAACTTTGTGTTTGAACTGTAAGGCTCCAGAATCAGAAACGCTTTCTCCCGAGCCGTTTGTGCCTTTGACGACCACGAAGGAATTCAATAATGTGAAAGAATCTCCGTGCATATTCGGCTTCTCGAACAATATTTCCGGTGGCTGTGACGAGTTCATTCCTGAGACTGGACCAACAACATTCTTTGCAATTTCAGCGACGACGTCCCCTTCTTCCACCATAGAACTTGTTATAGTCGATGTTGCGCGTGACGGCGTCAGTGGCAATGACTGGTATTGTCACTTCACCATTGTCAACAATGTCTAAAGATTCTTCGTCCGCGGAAAAGAGTCTACTCGTTTCTTCCGAGTCGCGTGTGGTTGAAGAAGCGATTGTAGATTGCGAGTCTGATTAAACAAAATACATTATGTCAAGATTCGTTTGCATAACTTTTATACAACTGAACTGTTTATGATTTTTACCGTCGCCATCAATATTTTGGATGAACGCGTCATCATGTTCTTTCTGATGAGCCTCGAACAGCACTTCGTTCACAGATGCGTGAGAGCAAAGCTGACACAAGTAGATCACATCTTGACCGGGATGCGAAGCCAGAATGTGCTTCTTGAATGCGCAAGTCTGAATGCATTTGTAGCCGCAATAAGGGCACCTGCAAAAGGTCCGAATAATATGTAATATACAATGAGTTTCATTAAAAAAGACTTACACTTGCAATTCCAATTATTCCACACTTACGAGTATGGCCTTTTGTCGCCGTGTCGAAGTTTATGCTTCCGCAACGAATTGTGATCACGAGTTTGAAAGTCACAGATTGGACACTTGTACGGTTTTTCTCCAGTGTGCTGCCGAGCGTGAAGCTGTAATGTATAAAGCATAAAAATGCGACATTAATTAAAAGTGGTGTAATTTAAGCGAGTATAGAGAACTGTCAATATTCTACACAAGATCCTTTTGCATATGTGACATTCTTTGGGGGTGTACCACCTTGCATCCACGTCTGGAGCCAGTTTTGTTCCATACTTTTTGTGATAATTTTCATGACATCGAAGCTTTGTAAAGGACGAATATTTCCTTTTATTGCTCCGGTATTTTTTTTTTAAATATCAAACGACACTTTAAATGTATAGGTACAACTGATTACCTGCTTTATTTGTTTAAAACCTTTGTTGCATGTATTGCATTTGTAGCTTGTAGCGTCTGAATGCAGCTTCTCGTGCTCCTTTACACGAGCGATGTAATGACTCTTGAATTGCTGTGGGAAAAATGGCAAAACACATAATATATTGACTTTCCTGCTTGTTCGTTTAATTGAAGCATTATATTACATAGTTTATCACAGCAGTTAGTACCTTGCAGATGGAGCAAGTATACAATTCGCAGTCAATCCTGTGCTCTTTCCATAAATGCCAAGCACACATTGCCCATTTTGGAAAGACAATGTAGGGTTTCGGACCCTTCTCGCTACTTTTATTACTTTCAGCAGACTGGACAAAAGAAGCCTTTGGGAATAGAGAACTGTTCGATTTGGAGCTGTCCGGAAACTGCGATCACCTTGTAACTTTTCCTTTGGTACGATTTCGAATTTTTCTCAGCAGCATCAAGTGTGAGATGACATTTCTCGTGAAATTTCATAAACATCAACTTTGTCAAACTTCATGGTGCATTTGGAACATCGGTGAATGGTGTCTTTGGTCACACGGTATCTCTTTGAAACAACTGTACCACTCTCGGGCGAGAATTGTTTTGGTAAAGTGCTCTGAAAAAGGAAATGTAGGAGAATTAGAACGCTTAAATAAAACGGAAAATAATTGAATTGCATTATGCGAGCATTTAAGAAAAAAAACCTTTCGTTTCAATGAGGTCACCGAAGCCTCCTGAGTTGCATTTGTAATTATCTGATCTTGCAGATATTCTGTACTGAATTGCTTCAAGCCATGGACTCTGTGCATATGTGTGAAACAAGATTCCCTTGAAGAAAAGACAATGTCACATTCGGCGCATAGAAAAACGCTTTCGCCCAAGCTTTCCTGAGAATTGTCATCTGCATTGCCATCAGTCTCTGAAAAAGAATCATTCTTCTCCAGTGCTTTCTCCGGTATTGTCCCCGCAGCATTTTTTGTCACTTTCTTTTGCCCTATCCCCTTCGCCTTACTTGGAGAAACTGCTGACTGGGCCTTTGATTTCTTAGAATCAGCAGAACTATGCTTTTCGATCGGCTTTGAAAATGATTGTTCAGCTTTTTCCGATTTTTGATTCTTGGAAATTTCAGAAAGGTCTGGAGCGGCAACCGGCTTTGCTTTAGGCTTATTCTTCAAATGGACTTGCTTGATATGTCGGGTTAATGTGTTATTGTCGTTGAATAATTGGCCACATTGTTTGCATTTTAAGGATATCACAACTTCGCAAATGTCTTCTAGCTCGATGGCAAGGTCGTCGCTTTCAGTTCCAGTCTCGTTGATTGGTCTAGGCTCTACGGTAACCCCGCACGATTGAACCGTTATGGAGGAATCTTTGTTTTTTGTTGACGTTTTGTTTCTTTTTTTCTTGACCCCATTTCCAGCAGAAGGGGCCGTGTCGCTTGATGTCTTCCTGTTTTTATTTTCAGCCACCATAATTATTGCGTTTCAAGAAGGGCAGCCAGAGCGCAGAATATTAGGAGGCGTGTATATATATTTATTGAGCGTTGTCCCTTAAATATATTTAAAAATACTATAAAGTCCTCCGAGTTTTTGTCATTATATCGGAAATGGCATTTCCAAAAGTTAAAGGCGATACCTTATCACCGCAGTGCGTAAGAAACAATGCTGGTAGGCACACATCGGGTGAAAGGGCTTCTTCCCTTCATAGATCGATGTCATGTACAACGGTAATTCCCACTGTTGGAAATGAAGGGCATCAGCTATTAAGATCGTCAACGGCAAAGAAGGAATCGAATGATGCGACCAGGGACACACACAAGACTTTAAGGAGACCCTTGTCGACTACAACGCTCGTATTTGATGACGGTGGACGGGTCCTTTCAAAAGACATCCGAAGGTCCTCATCGGATCACTCAAATATTCCACTGCTAGGACAGAAAATGAAAAATTCAAAATCTTTGTCGCAGAATCTGCAGAGGAGAAAGTGGACATTGGCAAGTTGTTCGAGACAAGAAGGATGGTCATTAGAACAAAAAGGTATCAGCAATAACACATGTCATGCGTTTGAAAAGTATGCTAAGATAAATAGGTGAAGTACATACATAAAGGAAAAAGATTACACATCTCACATGAAATATTATGCACGTTAGCAGGCAAAATCACGGGAAAATGTCTCTCATTGAACTGTAGTCAGCTCATCTAGGCTAATCTTTGAAATATTTCCAAAGCCAAAGTTAAGCTGGACATTGACAATTTCCCCAGGATCAGAGAACAGTTTAGTACTTATCTGTCACGTACAAAAATTCCTTTTTGGGATAACAGCACATGTGAAAATTTATCAAGATTTATACCTCTCAGCATAAAATGACAAGTGATGTCATATCACACAGTAAAAATATTTTGTTCTGCATTTAGTTCTTTGTATGTAACGACGCACAATAATAATTATGTTATGTCACTTGGTAAAGTACAGGTGATTTCTCATTATGTAAGTAGCCGATACCGAGAAGTTGCATTGTGTTGAGCCCATACATTATGCTAAAAATCTGTGATACATGGACCATGTCTGCTCCATATACATATTTACTTTTGCCATTCTCCAAGGTTTAGTGTTTGGTATAAGGGATTAGACCGATTGATTAGCATCACGTATACATATACCATGGAAGTGCTAACAATGAGTTTGTGAAAAGTAGGTATTTGGTATTTCACACAAAGACTCACAGAGCCGAGCGTGAGCTTATGAAGGCCGTGATATGCACAAAATGTGTTCTTATGAAGGATAAAGTCTCAAACCCAATTTAGTTTTGTCGATGACAAATAACAATATAAAAAGGAAAACTGTATCAAACTTGATCCGTTTATGTATGTATGTATGCCAGACTAATTTCCTAGAATATGAAGAATATAAGATTTGCTATTTAATTATTTAAGGGGGTATTTCCCCGGATATTTACATACTTTTTAAAATTTATGTAACCACCAAAAACTTATTACTCGAGGTGCTGACTTTGTCCCCTTCTCGGAGCCCTCCAGCGCTAGCATTTTTGTAAAATACAATTTTGTCTTATCATATTTGTAGCGGACATTTAAAGGATTTGAAAATGTATAGAAATGACCATGTTCGGATACAGCTTCCTTTCAAAATCTTTTAGTTTGTGAAACAGTCGGAATTTCCGGAAAAGTGCATATGAAAGACTTTTTAGATTAAAAAAGACTCCATTTTCTTGTAGGACTGGTGTATCGCTTGTGATTTGCAATAGTTAACCGATTTTTCTGCAATCATTTTTGTGAACAGATTATTTACTGCAAGATTTCTAGGCATTAGCAGATCGAAAAAATATGAATTAGAATTCAAAACAAGCGTAATGAAACGTAGAACAAGAATGATAAAAGACGAAAAGTTGTACCACTTCAACAGAAATGGTCGGGATTTAAAATTAAGGGTGTCTTCAGCCACTTTCCCATACAAGTTGCCTACATAGCAAATCGCGGGTTGCTGCTTGGATTCTCTACGAGATAATCTTGTCAGCTCATTCCATTTTAAGTATTTACTTAAAGCTTGTCTGATTTTTATGATCTCATTAATGTATCCGTCAGATTTATATATGTATTCATTTTAAGTATACTTAAATATACAGTTTCACATATGCATCTGTAAAAAGTTTCTTTTCATTTGATAGACATGAATACATTTTAATTGTTTCTAATGCACACTCATCTTTTAGCCGAATGTGAATAGATAAGTACTTATTAATCAATTAGTGCGAATAAATATATGTAATAAAATACTATCTACAACTCAACTTGTACAAATCAACATGAAAATTTAGAATGAAAAAGATGCATATGAAAATGAAAAATAGTTGTAGCATTCATGTAAATAATGCATTAAACGCAGAGAGATTAATTTTGATTGATCAATTTTTAACAGAGACTCCTTAGCTTAGTTGTTCTCAGCGGAAGCCATTCTTCCGTTCTGGTGTTGTTCTCTCATTAGCCTCTTAGCATTTCTCTTATTTCTTTTCCCTTGTTTGTTCTCCTTGTGACTTGGCTACGGGCACAGGTTTCACAAAATATGGAAGGGGAAAGCAGGTAGGAACCGCAAAACAATGCTGCAGAGAGGGTAATAATGTAATATATGTACGCTTTCACGGTTTCCAAATACTCACTAGTCTTATTTTAACAGCAGCAAAAAAGCCAAACAAACATGAATTGATTGTTCTACATTAAAGCAGCAAAGCACCTTTATTTATCCAGTCACCAACGTACGGCCTGAAAATGGGGAAAGCCTTTCGCAAGCGAGAAATTCTTTTTCCAATGCATTATGCAGTTCAGTTTGCTTCCGTGCATCGAAGAAAAATGACGCATATTATATCGCCTTCTCCGTTTTTTGTCATCGAGAAGAAAAAAAACATCTTTAGCATTTTGCCTGATTCTTGTCTAATTCGTAGGACTTTTAAAATCTTTGTGAAGTCTTAGAAAGTCCACAACATGACCTGGGTGACTCCTTAAGAAATCGAGGATTGGGAGTGAAAGTGCCCGCAAAGCTGGTGAAATCTGAAACCATCTTACCAAAAATTAAGCAGCCACTAATTCCTCAAAGTGAGACAAAAGGGTCCTACAGAAACAGTATTAGTGAAAGGACGATCAAGCCTAGTCTGCTAACATACCGGCGAGACAAAAAGTTGCGAACTCCGAAATCGTCTCCAGCACTGCGACTTCCTTCATGTTATCCCGTGTCATCATCTCCACGAGCTGAACAAGGTTTATGTAATGCAGCTGAAAATGATGATTGTGACATTCCACTGAGAGTGCAAGTGAGTCCGGAGGAGGTTCCTGGAGATTATGAGAGTGATAAGATGAGAACCGCCAGGTCCGAGCTTTCACTTTTGGAACAAAAGAGATTACAATGGGCAAAAGAAAGGGGTGAGTTTATCATTTTCTGACATTATCCTTTAAATTTTCATTTCATACATAAAAAGGCTGTAAAACTTTATGATTCACATTGTCATTGTCCGTTATTGGGTTATCCCTTATTTTTCTAATTCATATGATTCATGCGTAGGTATTCACTCTTTGCAGAGAAAAAATAGGAGACTTTCCCATTTAAATATTAAAAGAGTACTTTAAACAATGAGAGCAGAGCGACGAACTCTTTTTGGATCATGCTTTCACTTTAGGTAACTTATTTATAGTACTTTACAATGTTTGCCGTACGCAGCATGAGCTTTAAATACCTACGCCAGCAACAAATAATACGAGTTAACCACACAACAGCGCACCACCACATTTCCACTGCGGAGGAGAAAAAGCCCTTGTAAAATGCGGATGTTTTGTACGTAATTTATTCGTGGGTTTTGAATTGTTTTCCATTTAATTTCATTTTTTCCCTTTGTTTTCCCCGGTCTGAGTGGCGCATGGAGTGTGCTAGAGAAATGTAAAATACCGATAACCAATAATTAGTGCGGAACGGAATACTTTCTCCAGTTTCAAGTATATACATACATATTTGCCTGCATCAAAAAGTAGAACTGTCTTGAATTTTTTATACACGACCTCCTATAATTTGACTTTCCCTTTCCTCAACGCTTAATTAAACCTAAGTAATTCCATCCTTGTGTGGGTCTCTGCATATCGGTGAAAGGGAAAAGGAAAAATGTTTGTTTTATCGACTTGACTTCACTGCCCTACTTTCATACCGGTTTCAACGCTAGAGATAAAATTGCTTTTATAGGGATTAAATGCCATTTTATACTGAATCTGGAAATTACAAACTGTGAACAGCATACATTTAGACATTTAGACTTACATATGTACATTTGGAATTGGGTGTGACAGTAGCCACCTGCATGGAAATCATACTGTGCTTTAACAAAAAATTATTTCCTTTTCTAATTTCCAGAGGAATTGAATGGATTATGGAGTCCCTGGGGTCGACAATCGGAGAATATGTCAGGTAGACACAGTCCATCCTTACAAATGCAGGCGTCATATCCAAGTCCGACGAACGTCGTCAGCTCTTCCTACGTCTCCAATTTGGGAATTGGATCCTCCACGTACACCGCATCGCACAGGTTCGTTTTTAAAGTTCTTTAGTTAATCATACATACTTATTTACAATCGTCTGCATGCAATTTGGTCGGTTACGTATCTCCTAAATTGCATGTAATTTTCATAAAAACTTCCGGGCCTTAGCATCATCATTCAGCTAGAGATAAGATTATTATTTCATCTTACAAAGACACACGGTGAAAGTTGTAGCTCCACTTCCTTGTTTATTTTTTTTTACAAAGTTCGACATAATGATTGTCAGATTAAGGGCATAATGACTGCGACGGGTGGATGGGAGTGTGGAGAAACTCGCTTGAGTAAATTGATGGAAGACACGGAAGTGGATTTCAATAGCAAAAAAAATTACCACTATCCCATGCAGTGAGAAACCTTCCTGAGGATTTCTTTCATGCAAAGAAATTGGAAACGCACGCTTCTAGCTCTGGTCGCACGTGAGACCAGCAAAAGTAACACAAAATACTATAGATATTGGATAATTCTGTTAGTACTGATTGTCAAAAAAAGAAGACACAATGACTTGAACACAATTTTATTTTTGCCTTTGTGTTCGTTCTTTCATTCGTCAAATTTCTGACAAAGAGCACTACCCAAAACTACAATACAAGCATTACTTTCTCCAACGATGCGTCAATGAATTTGCTATTATGTACTTCCGAGGTAAAAGCACTTTGATATATGTACATCAAAATATGTACTTCTTTTTTTACCCGTGTTACCTGACATGCAATAGTCTTGATTTCGATATTTACAATGGCTTTTTGATTGGGTTTTAAAAAGTTTCCAAGTCGGAGATATTTTTATTTTAAAAGTAAGAGAATTTTATTTTAAATATTTAATCACAGAAGTTGAGAAGCATGTCACTGCAATGAAAATGAAATTTAAATAGGTGTGCCCAACTCATGTATATTCATAATATACATATTATTGCGTCCACCTCCTTAACGTTCCTAGTTTCCCCTCTCATTACCATAATTGCTTCTGATGAAAGGTGACTTTTTATTGTTTTTAAATTGTCGAGGTGTGCAATTCCCTTTTTTGGATAGTCGCATCCTACGTGCATGTAGCAAACTGTGTCAGAGGGTTGACGAACTCTAAATGAAATAGAAAGCGGACAAAAGGCTATTGAAAAATATATTGTTTTTTTTTTGCTATTAAGATGATAGCACTACTAATGCTTATAAGAATGAAAACATGACAAGTGCGTGCAATCCAGATAGTATTTAAGCTAAGCCCATACATGCTGTATTGTTTTCGGAGTTGTAGAAAGCAAATGCACTTGTGGTGAAAGCAAACACGTGAAATCTTTTCATGTAAAATCCAGGTGTAAGTCACTATTTTATTGCGCCTCCTAGTAAGGCGTTTCGACAGCTCCCCTCTAGTTTTTGCATGTCCCATAGCTTATCGATGACACAGATCTTGTCACAAAGCGGAATTGTTTAATATGCATATAGCGGAGGGTGAAAAGTAAAACTCCACCTGTGTATTATGACTTGGTTTACGAGGCGGGGAAAGTAAAGTAGTCATTTCTTCCTTTATTATTTTAATGAGTTGCGGTATTTGAAAAACGTAATAGAGTTCCGAAAGTATATATCGTCCGTAAGATTTGCCGAAGCCCTAAGCCATATTTTTGCAAACTCGCACATTTTCGCAAGCCCTAATTCATTTTAATGCAAACTCGCAAAAGTCTTATTCACTTTTGGGGCAATCTGGAGTCCAGATTTCTGGACTCCGTTTGCATTGTATTCTCCATGAAATTTCGAGTTAAATTATATATAACACTACACTATTCAATGCGAGAAAAGGAAGAAATTACTTGCCAAAAACATGCTATGAATTTTAACCCTTGAAAGTTTTGATGTGCATTTACAAATGTGACCGATATTTTTATTGTATATTTTGGAATAATTCAAGCGTTTCTGAACATTTTGACATACGAAACACTTTTTTCTTCAGGTAATGTGTATTTTTATTTGATTTTAAAAGAATAGTTTAAATTTTTTAGCTTGTAGTAAAATCACGTTTTCTCAAAAGGCTATTGTGGAATTAGGGCCTGTGCGAGTTTGCATAAAAATGATTTAGGCCTTCGGCAAATCATACGGACGATATGTACACATATACAATAAGTACAATCGCAGCGAAAGAGTTAATTATGCTACAAATGAATTGCTTCTACCTATTGATTATGCTGACCATGTAATTACATATGAATGCTATAGGTAGGTGCTACCGTATAAATTAAGTATTTTCGATGACGTGTACATACATTTTTTTCTGTAATGAATACAATACGAATGATACATAGCTTCGGTCGTATCGAAAATGTTTTAAATAGTTTAGAAATTTCGTTTTTATTGTATGCTTCATTTAAATTTCAACCCTAATTTTTCAGCGAGTGCTACCTCCCACCAATAAACTCGACAATAGCCCAACAACCCCGCCAAAAGGCGAAGGTGTGGAATGCCGAGTTCCAAACGGAAGACTACAGGTATGAAAGTGACAGTGTCTCATCCTCCTCCCAAAATCCTCACCCACCACCCCCTACCGCCACTCACCGAGCTCGCGGCCAACTTTCATCGAGGAAAGCGAGTCTCCCAAACTACATGTATGAGTGTGTCGGTGACACCTACAATTACCACAATAATAGCAACTATGCCCATCAGCAAATGATTCTCCAGCAACATGATAAACTAAATAATAACGATGGAGCTCATAATCATACTCCGAATTGGAGCTCAAACTCGATGGATGACGAAGCTTTTACTTCTGGTTATTACAGCAGTGAAAATAACAACGTGGTAGATGATCCTAGAGCCATTTCCCATAATTCAAATGAGATCATTTTGAAACCGACGAGCAGAGAGAGGTCCTACCAGGAGGAGCTCACGGTCCAAAAGGCGATTGCGATTAAAGCCAGAGGAGAAAGTGGGGCTGATGACGGAGCTCAATCCCCAAGAGTCATTGTTCACAAAATCTTTGCCCAAAATGGCGAGGTTTTTGCAGAGCACGATGGCTCACAAGAGTATATTGTGAATAGTATGACGGTCTCCGGAAATTCCAATAGGTCAAATCCTGAACACAATATGAGGACACAGGAAAGTGGAAGGAGTCCCGGTCATTTACCGAGGAATCATGCAATGAGAAGTTCACTCACTATTGGAGTCGATGCGAGCAATATGGATGCATATTATGAAAGTGACAGGAGGGTAATTACACGTTAAAAATATTTTGCTCGTGGATTAATTTTTTTATTTCAAGGAAATGTTTACCATTTCAGAAAAAGGAGCAGTGGCTTAGTGAGTTGGAGAAACAGCGGGAGGAACAGAGGCTGCGAAAAATGATGGAGAAAGAAGAAAGACGACCGAGGTAAAATTCTGTAAAACGGGGTTTATAAAAGGGCTATCAAGACATAAACCCCTATGAACCCCTCATTTCTGATTATAATTTTTGCGATTATTTAACTACATAAATTATAGGTGGGGAGATCGAGGCATTGGCGTGGGTCATTTCTGGGAGCCGTCAGACTCTGAAAACTCTCATCTCCCTGCGCCACCCTACACATCCCGGGGCAAACCGACTGGTCGAAGTGAAAGTGTTGGGAATAACATGGACTCGTTAAGCGGACGCGGAGGTGATCCCTATCCAACCCCGTATCACCCGGGGCAAAGTAATACACCTCCAGCC